>PVJX010039589.1:0-15667 GCA_004027295.1 Dolichotis patagonum
TGCCCCCTTTTGTTTTATTCTCTTTCAAATTAAAAAAAAAAAAAAAGAACCAAGAGCATTTCCTGAGATCCACGCCATGCTGGAACTTAGGGTGCCAAGCCAACCAGTAAGCAGCCTTCCACCCTGGTAAGTGACTGTGGTCTGGCAAGTCGCGGCCACCCCAGGGCAGGGAAACAAGAAGCAAGAGTGTTTCCTGAGAACCATGCTATGCTGGAACTTAGGGGCAGAGCCAACCAGTAAGCAGCCTTCCGCCCTTTTAAGTGACTGTGGTCTGGGGAGCCACAGCCACCCCAGGGCGGAGAAACCAGAAGCAAGAGTGTTTCCTGAGAACCATGCTATGCTGGAACTTAGGGGCCGAGCCAACCAGTAAGCAGCCTTCCGCCCTGGTAAGGGACTGTGGTCTGGCAAGCCGCAGCCACCCCAGGGCGGGACACAACAAGCAAGAGCGTTTACTGAGATCCGCACCATGCTGGAACTTAGGGCACCGAGCCAACCAGTAAACAGCCTTCAGCCCTGGTAAGGGACTGTGGTCTGGCAAGCTGCGGCCACCCCAGGGCAGAGAAACAAGAAGCAAGACCGCTTCCTGAGAACCACGCCATGCTGGAACTCAGGGCCCCGAGCCAACCAGTAAGCAGCCTGCTGCTTACCGCGGAGCGGGCTTAGAATCAAACATACCACATCTCCCCCCCACCCCCATTAACAATTGTGATCCAGGGATCTGGGTATTTCTTAGTAGATGACCATATTTGGTACAACAAGTCGGGGGAGTTTCCTTCTACTGTCTCTGAAGGCAGATATTTTTATTGCCATTTTGCTTTGTCCTGATTAACGGTGTTGGTCTATTCAATACTCTGGGTTGATGTGTTCTATAATGTTGTGTATTTCTTTGATTTTGCTGTACCTAGTAGAAGAACAACTATTGTGAGGACAACGAGATATACAATGTTGCCTATTACGGTTGTCCTGGTGACCTGCTTTGATGTTCTGTGCCAATTTCACTATACTGTCTCAATTGGCTTTATTCCTTCCTGTTTTTTTGTAACTGTTTGCAGCCTCACTGTGTGTTCACTTTTTATGCCTTAATTTTGTAACATGAACAGCTATTTCTGGGAGGACAGTATGTGGTTTGTCAACTCGTGATTTATTGGGGGGTTTTTTTTGAGTTTTTGTATTGTTTCTACCCTTTTTTCTGTATTGCTTTTTTTTCTCTTTAAATAAAATTTAAAAAAAAACTTAAAAAAAAGAGATTCATAGTCTTTTCTAAACTGTGAAATTTATGTATGTAGAATTGCTGTTTCTTATAATTTAAAAATAATATGCATAATAATATCCAATAGGTTATTGAAATTATTATGTTTTTGAGGTTTTAAATAAAAAGAAGGGCTAATGGAATAGATACCATAGGAAAACACACAATTCTGAAATTTCTAATATGTCATTGAAGATGTATAGCAGAACTAAAGCAAGTGTGTGTCTTAGAAATAAAAACTATGTAGCAAATTCTAAATTCATTAAGAAGGCAATTCAATGGAATATCCAGAATTACACTAATTAGCATTTTGTAATTTTTATAAAAGGCTGTTGCTGAACAAATCTCCCCCACTAGATAATTTGCCAAGTTCAATTTGTTGTCTTTGTATCCAAGAACCTGAGATGCTTCATTGATGTGCTCTTAGCTCTCCCTTTCTCGGGCCTCCTATGAATCTGGGATGATGCTCCCAATAATGAGATAGTAGGATTTACCTGTAAAATGTATTTTCCCTGAGTGCTCTCAAAAGAAAGGGAAATGCACATTCCACCTTGTTCTTCCCTGTGATTGAACAATATAGATTTATTTTAGTGTCACATTCATGTGCTTTTTCTTCTTGCAAATATTTTGTTACTCTGTCCATTACAATAACCTATTCTTATTTAGTTAATGGACAAGTGAGATTTAGCATGCAAATGTAAATAATTCAACACTTACTTCATCTCAGCAGTCTTAAAACTGCCTGACCTTTTTTATATGCAGCTATATGTATATGTATAAATGTCTTATATGTATGTGCAAAATCATAGAACTAGATAAAATTTGAAGTAAAATTTTACAGTCGTAAAATATGGAATGTTTGCTTTCAGGAATGATGAATATGGTCATTTTATCTTTAGTTGAGTTTAATAAGCATAAACAAGTCAACTACATATAAGCACATAAAAAGATTTCAGCAAAATTAGAACTAAATGTCAAATTTTAAATCTGCTTTTTCCTTGTTTCTTTGATTGTTCCCTGTGCCCTTTAGTAGTTTTGACAATCATTTTTATAGACAGGGAATACTATGCTTTAGATTTATAATGTTCAGGGAGAATGACTAATACTGGGGATGTAAATTAAGTAATAAGGAAACATAAGTCTTTTATCCTTGGCAAGAAGCACCGAAATCACACAGTAATTAATTGCAGCTATTTTCACAGAGCAGTTGTACAGCATCCTTTTCTTCCTGGGAGCTTCTGAATCAGGCCATGCAGCAAAGTTGATGTATACCTTCTGTGGAAATGAGATGTTTTAGACGCACTCAGATGGCAGGATGGATGACAGTGTGAGATATAATCCTTTCCTGTTTAATGCAACGCGAACCAACCTACATTCTAGAAGTCATTTGATTTCTCCCCTCTGTAGTGCTATCAGATAGCAAGCTGCTCTCTGGGGACTCCATTCATGCTGAGGCTGCACTAGCTAGCGAGTCTTCTGCTGAATCAGTCTGTAATCAATCTTGCATCCTACTGATCTTCTTTAGAATTTTTCTTTTGATCACCAGCTAATAGGAAGGAAACACAGCGTGGTAAAGAATAATATAGTTTCATCTAATCGTAGTTCCATTGAATTGGCCTCTGGGTACTGTTGTATTCACCTTTCAGTGAAAGTGTTTATAATGTAGTCAATTTTGAAAGTCAAACAGATAATTATTTCAGAGTTAACTTGATACCTTGAGCATAAATGCATCATTTTCAGAATTTATGAGTTGTCAAAGCAAATGTGAATTTCTAAGGTCTAAACATAATTTTGTTTCAGTTCCCTATTGCTGGTCTACGCAAATGCAATCATAAAGGCTTGAAGTAGTTATATGGATTTCATGATTAGGAACTGCCTACTCCAATATGTAGATGAGGTAGGGATGCATGCACCTAATTAATTTACAGGCTTTTGTTAGTACTGTCATAACTTGTTAACAGCATTTCATAATAAGCAAATGGTGTGATAAGAATGCCACCAGATACCTTACTTTTCCATTCTTATTCTATGCTATATGGAAGTCTACAAAACAACAATTCAGACATAACATAGTGGAAAATAACACCAGCGTTAAAAAGAACATGCAGGCAAATACAAGGTCAAGATATGTGTTCTGACCATCGTGTTAATAGAGGATTTTGAGAAGGCAGGCTAATAGAGACCAATTCTCAAATTTCTCATAATGTCTATTGTGCAGAAAACCAAAACTAGAAAATAATTGTGGATGTGTAAGCTCATTTTAAAATTTGTTAAAAAGAAGTAGGGAGGATAAAAGATCAAGAAGACTGAAACACTGAACAAAGAAGAAAAAATACAAGTAGAATATTAAATTTACTACTGCTGCAGACAACTGGGTCTTTCCCAGCATGCACCAATAAAGCATATGGCTTCTTCTTAGGAATGAGCACATAAGATATTTGTCTACAATTTCCCTGTCTTTCAGAGAATAGTTTTCTTGGTTAAAATACCCCAGTGTTCATATGAAGAGAATGAAAAATATCCTGAGCTTTAACATAATCTCTGTACAGAAAGTTTATAAGATGAAACATGGAATGCTTCAAAGGGTCTTTACTTTTACATATGAATTCCATCAGCCACACCTACAAAAAAACTGGTGAGCCAAGTAAGTACGGCACAGAGCCCCAACAAAAATTGAGATGAATTCTACCTGCCAGTTTTTAAATTTGTGAAACCAGTAACTTTTACTGTACTTTAAAATCTCAAGAATCCTTGCCAGTTATTTGAATATAGTAATAGAGATTGTGTAATCAAAAAGCACAGGCTTTTGGAAGAATCAAAATGAGATAATTGCATTTATATCTCTGGGAAACATTAAGGTGCAACTAAAGCACCTTATTCAGAGAGTACCTAGTGTTTTTGTTAGCTATGTGATCTGATATCAAGTGCATTGGATTAAGAAATGCCCAATAGATTAATAGAACATACCAATGGTTGTGTCTGGGTTGGTCACGAAGGCATGGCCTTGGGTACTGTACATGGATCCTCACCAGTTTTCTTTAAATTGTAACCATGCTCTATTTCAAATCTAGCTTCCATAAATTAAAGAATTTTATTCCTCTGCTTTTCCATCACACTTTTGCCTCATAGCCTGCCAACTACATATTGTTGAAACTGTGACTAAGTCAAAGCTTTCCTCTTTCATGTAAGTGTTCTACAATGTGTCCACCTACAGAAGAGCTGACTAGTACCAAAAATTGGTACCAGAAAAATGGTGTTTTTCTGAGATTCTACCTACCATGTAGTTTAGAAATGATTTCGGGGAAGAAATTGGAAAGGTTTGTAGAAGTGAGCTTAAAAAAATGCAGAATGCTGTAATAAAAGTTTGACTGAAGGTCTTCTGATAAACTCTCAAAAGGCTAAGATGCTGATAGCAATGCGTAAGATAAAGACAAGGCTCAGGAGATTTCAGTTGGGAGCAAGGACAGTTGGCAGTTGGACTAGAGTGCGCATGTCCTATGCTCTAGCAGAAAATTGTCTATGTTTTTTACATGTCCTGAGACTTCAGGAGCTAATACATCTGGCAAAGGAACTTTCTGCACAGCCCCAAACTTAATCTGTGGAGTAAGTAACACTGGATATTTTTAGCTAGATTTATAGTGAGAATGACAGCAAAACATAGAACATACAAAAATTTCAAAATTTTAAAATTTAGCCCAAAAAGGACAATGTGTAAATTTGGAACCAAAGGAGGTATAGCTTCTAGGGAGATAAGTGCCATTAAAATTAACCAGGTACCTTGTACAAGGACAAGAAGATAAAAGGTTTAAGTATATCTCAGACATCAGCAAGTCCTCACCCATAGCAGGCTCCAGGGTACAAACGTGTTAACATTTAATTTGAGAAGAAAGATCTAGTGTGAGACAAGCCACCCAGGGAATTGGTTCCCTTTGCTTTATTTCACCAGACTGAGCCATCCAGTCACTCAGTGGTCGCTGCATGATCCAAATGGTCCTGGCTACTTTTCTGCTGGCAGCAGACTGTAGCAATATACACATGATGCTGTTGTCAACTGCTGCAGGATGCAAGTGTTCTAGCATCAGGGATGCTTCTATCCAGATTTTAAAGGCAGACAAAGTAAAGAGATAAATGGAGCTGTAGGAATGAAATAACACACACACACACACACACACACAAAATAGCAAAAACAAAATAAGAATAGAGAAAATAAAACTGTCACATCTTTAAAAATACTAATAAATTATATTGACAGGAATAAAGGGACAAAAATAATTAACTGATTATAATTAAATCTTAAAATCTGAATAGTTGTATAATATGTAGAAAATTAGAGAATATAAATAAATGGAAAAATCCGTCATGCATGTTAATTGGAAGATCTATCTTTGTTAAGGTAGAAATACATCCTAATTTTTCTACATCCTATAGCAGTATGTGTCAGGATCCAAGCTACACTTATTTTCTTCTTTTGTAGAAATTGGCAATATGATTATAAAATGTATATGGTAATGTAGAATATAAGACCTAGAAAAACCAAAATAATCTTAAAGTCAAAGAAATCTGAAATTTTCATACTTCTCAACTTCAACATTTACTCCAAATTTACACTGATAAGGATTGTGCAACACTCATGTATGGAGTCATATAAATCAATGAAAGCAAAGCAAATGTCCAGAAATAGGATTTTATGTTTTCTACAAGTGTCCAAAGAATAATCTTTTCAAAACTTGTTGCTGGGAAGCCTGATGCTGTACACACACCTCTGATCCTGACCCTCAAATGGCCAAGACAACAGTGCTATGATGAGTGTGAGGCCACTGGAGGTACATAGCCCACTCAACCTAGGCTACCTAGAATGACCGTATTTTTAAAGATACACATACACATAAACATTTCTTGAACAGCTCAAAATCCATATGCAAATGATTGCCAATACAGATAATATAATCTCACATCGTATAAATAACTCAAAATAAAACATAGATTTCATAGTTTTTTTATTTGGTGTCATTGTTGTTTTTGTTTTTTATTGGGGTTTTTTTAGTGACCCGGGGAACTGAACATGCCACTGTGGCATATCCTTGGCCCCAACATAGATCTACACTTAAGTGATGAATTTTTAAAAATCTTGAAATAAAAGATTGATAAAAGTCATTCAAACCTTGGATTAGGGGTGGCTTTTCTTAGCCATATCAAAAATCATGGTGGAAAACAGATATTACTTTTTCAAAATTAAAATTTTCTTTGCAAATGATAGCATAAAAATGAAAAGAAAAATAGGCAACTTATAGAAGGAAATAAAATATTTCCAAACTAGTATGTATGTATTTATTTTTTCACAAAACACTGTATATCTTAAAAGTGAACATTTTAAATAATATGATAAGGAAACAGCAGAAATGTGTTAACATTTATCTGAGAATTTTTTCTTGTTCACTGTTTTAATAGAGTCTTCTTGGTGCTATGGTTTATTTAATGACTTTCTTGGACTACTTTGGGAAATATTCGTTTTAATGTTTGAACATTGATTGTGTGGCAGTTGAGAAACAAAATAGAGAAATGGAATGTGATAGAAAGGGGAGGAAGAGCTATATTATCCTCCATTATATATCCAGACATACAGGATTGGTCATCATACAGTTACTTAATGTTCACCTATTAAATGTATATTTTTCAATTTTCTGGAACCCATAAATCACTCAATACTAAGTAGCACAAAATTTGCTTGTTTGGGGCTTGTATTTAACACTGAAAAGTATAGAAACCTTAATCTTGATCAAGTGAGGTGATGTGTGCACTTAGGACTAAATTCATTCAGATCTGAGAGATTACAATGTTTTCAGATCTTTGCCGAGCATGTGAATGTCTCTGTGGACTTCTATACCACTGACAAATGCTAGAGTTCTTTAAAGCATCCATGGATTTATTCTCTAATTTTCTTTTAAAATTGTTGCCCAGAGTTTTAATGTCTAACTAGTATTGCTGCCTCATTATCTGTACTGTTAAACAATTGTGGCTGATTTTAAACAAGTACTTTGGAGATGGTCTTTCCTCACTAAAGTAGCCCTGCTTCAAATCAAGTTAAAACAAAGCACATGAGTGGTGCTGTTTAATGTGTATTTTTTATTGGTAAAATCAGGACAGTTCTTTGAGAGTGGTCCTTTTTGGAAGCTATGAAACCAATCTACCTTCAATGCCATGCTACTAGTTTTGCCACATAATGTTTCCAAATTTGCTGATTTTCAGGAGTGTCTGGATCATCGCACTGATTATACTGGCACTGCCCTAATTCCAGAAGTCTGGATTAGAACGAAAGGACCAAAGGAGCTTGTTTCCCCTCTTTCACTCTTGTTGCTTTTACTGTCTTATGCTACCTATGACTGTTGCACCTGTGCCAGGCCACCCTGCCTTGGATGTAGCTGATTATGGACTGAAACCTCTACAAACTGTGAGCAAAATAAACCTTTCCTGCTCTAACTTTGTGTCTTGAATATTTTGTCCCAGAAATGACAGGTAAGTAATGAAGAAAATCATAGACCCTAAGTCACAAGAATGAGCTTTGAGAAAGTTAAAGGATAACCAAGCTCATCTTTCTTGCTAAGATTTAGTCATTTTCTTCAACAAGTACTCATTGGGTTACCTCAAAGTTTTAATTAATTTCCATAATTCTGAAAAAGTTGTCTGTGCTACAATAAAATAGATGTCTGCATAATTTTTGTGTTTATGCTAGGTGTTTCATCTTTAGCATTATTAATCATTCAACATATCTGTAAGGAAATACATGTTAAAGCTAATTAGATTCCACATTTCAGATATAAAAGTTTAGACTCAGAGCACTATGAGTTACTTGTCAAAGCCACCCAATCTCACAAAGAGGAACACAAATTTTTGAGCAGTCATTTGTCCTTCAGAACAATTTACACTGTAAAACATGATAGTAGAAGAAAATATTCTTAAAATCAGTGACAATAGTTGTGTTTTCTCTATACTATGTTATGTGCTATATGTAACATATAAATTATGTGTTTTGACCTTCTGTGTCAGCTACTTTTGTTACAGAATAATTTTTTACCTTTCTTCTCTCAGTTTCTCAATTTTACAAGTATGCATTTGATGTGTTGGTGATATATAACAAAAGACATTCATTGTGATATGTACATACATATCTTGATCTATTTTACTTGTTTTTTTCCTTACCCCTGGTCTTCTGTCATCTCCAGATTCCCTTCCCATAGCAAAAATGTACCCCCCCTGTTTCCTATCATTTTTCTGAGAAAATTAGCATATTGTCATGGGTATAGGTCCATGGCATAGCACCTGCCTGGCAAGAACAAGGTGTTACATTCAATTACTGGCTGAAGAAGAAGAAGGAGGAGGAGAAGGAGAAAGAAGAGGAGGAGGAGGAGGAGGAGGAGGGGGAGAAGGAAGAGGAGGACGAGGTGGAGGAGGCGGAAAAAGGGAAGGAGGAGAAGGAGATGAAAAATTATCATATTTCAGTAAAATAGAATTAATTATGTCAATTTAAAAGATTAAGATTTATAGAGACCTGCAATCATTTGATAACTGAAAATAAAATATGGTAACTGTGTTAAAGTTTCACTAGTGAGACTTAATTTAGAGTATTATCATAAATTGTACAATATATAGATTTACAGTAGTGGGTATATATTTTTAACAAAAATACTTAAATTATTACATTTTTGTCCAATAGTATTTGTTTACCTTTCTGAACACCAGAAAATTCTTGCCAAAATATAGATAATTAAAAGTTAAAGAGGCAGATAACCAAGCATTCTCCAATGGATAATGACCATTGCCTCCACCCCATCCCTCTGAATCATAATATTCTGCTCTCTTCAAGTGCCTTGATAATTGTAAAGATTATTGCTTTATTAGATTGTATTTGGTTTCTGTGCTACTTGTGCTAATTCATCATTGCTTAATTAATCAATTAAACAGTTTTTAAACACTTATTTTATGCCAGAGAAATTCTCAAACAATACAGAACATATTTAAGCTATTGAGGCCTTGAAACTTTAAAGCAAGACTCATTTTGAAAGCTAAAATCTTTCACATTCTTTCAGCATTTCTACATACTAGATTCTCTTCAGCCAGCTCCAGGTTCTGGCCACTGATGAGCTAAGTTTAGCTTTACTCTTTTATTGTTCGCTTTGTCCCTTTATTGCTTAACCTTTTAATCCTATTAGTCAAAGCTTATAAGAATGTCTTACTCATTATGCAATATTGGGTAGAGATTACCACAAAGAAAGAAAAATTAATTACATTCAAATACT
The DNA here is from genome assembly GCA_004027295.1 of Dolichotis patagonum. Lineage (NCBI taxonomy): Eukaryota > Metazoa > Chordata > Mammalia > Rodentia > Caviidae > Dolichotis > Dolichotis patagonum. The sequence continues at coordinate 9,544 of PVJX010039589.1, forward strand.
TTTTTTGTTGCATATTTTGTTTTATGCTTAAAATGAGATTTTATTTTAAATTTTTTTCAGTTTTATTGGTACATTTGGAGTGCATGATTACATCACATCTCAAATCTTATATCATCCCCTTCCCCTCCCTCCTTCTCTCCTTCTTCCTTCTCTTGATCTCCTTTCCATTTGAAAAAAATCCATCACTCTTCTTCCCATTACCTGTCTTTTATTGTGCTCTTTATTAATTTTTTGGTGTTCTTCTATAAGAGAAACAATGCAACATTGAAGCTTATGTGTCCGATTTATTTCACTTAAAATTGTATTTTGAAAAAGGAACTCTGAATTCAATCTACTTAAGTTAAATAGAGTACCTGTCACTTACTAGTTCTATGACCTTGGATAGGTTATTTTTAATGCATGAACAACTATCTGGGGAATGCAATTCAGAGAGAGAAATAAAGAGGCAAAGAAAAAGTTATGATGTTATGGCAGGCATCCAAGACAATAATACCTTAATAATACCTTAATAAATGCAATGTTTTACTAAGCACACACTAATGACCGTATTTTCTGCTAGGTGTCATTTGACATGCAATTAGGTAAGTCATGGTCCTTGCATGCATGTAATTCAGAGTCCATAGTGGAAGAAAGACTTTTGAAAAAACATTGCCCATAAACTAAATTACTAATTGTCATAATATGGGTGCAAGCAAAGTCCCAGAGAGCACAAATTGATTCCATTATCCAACGTGTGTCCTGACCAACACAGTCAAGTGGTGATAATATTTTCCATTTTATAGACAATTAACTTCTATTATGCATCTTAAAATTGTATTATCTTTGTTAGATACACCTTATTGATGGCTTAAATTAAGCAAAAGGAAAGGAGTTGGCAGACTGGTGTCCTTTAACTTCTAATTTTTAAGTCTGTGATAGTGTTATTTTTCACTTTTCTTAATTGTCATGAATTTGCTTTTTTGACATTTGTCACAATTATACATTAAATTTTGCTATAGTGAATTTATACAATTATGATAAGCTTTAGAATGAGTGGAAACTGCATGTTTTTTTGCTTTCAAATCACCTGCTTTCCTGTAATAAAATATTACATATGTTATTCTTTAATGATCTTTTTTAATACAAACTATAATAATCTGTTCTTTGATGTTAAAGTTAATTTGAATCCTAAATTATATTTCAAAAAATATGCATACTAATTTAATGCTGCTGAAATGTTGAGACAATTTGGATTCCATTGTAACATGTTCTAATATAAACTGAAAATTAATCAAAATTTAACTCAAATAAACATTAAACAATTTCATTTCTGACTCATACTATGGTGTAAAAACTTAGTTTTGTGGAAATGAGGGCCTCTTCACTAGTAAAATGGAGCCATAATCCTAACTTGATAAAAAAATAAATAATAATAAATTGGTGGTAGTTAAAATATCTTACAGTAGTTTTTGTTTTATTAAATGATCAATAGCTGTTCACTACAAGTATTATTATTTTTGTAGGTGACATATAGTTATTGTCCTTATTTGTCAATTCATTTTGTTATCAAAATAATTCCATTTGAACTATGGCTACCACTACTATTGTCAATGTTAACTCTATATGGTTGCATAATATAAAACTTCAGTTTTTAAGATATATTTTAAAATAAAGCATGGTGTCTGTAAATTACCATACAAAATATTTAATGCACACATCTTTTCTGCTGTAAAGTACATAGGACTTCCAGATGGCAAAGATGAATCTCAACTGAAATTTATTTAGAAAGGACAAATAAGCATCCAATAGTGTAATATTGACTTTTTGACATTAAACACTTTAATGGGGAAATAGAGGTAGCAAATGGAGACAGATTGTTGCTATGTTTAAATTTATGTGTTAGTGGTACAGGGAAAGTGTCCTTATCAGACCACTTGTTTTACTGTGCATTGAGCTTACAGAAATCATGTCTTGGGACGCTGCCTCTATAACCATATGAGTCAAGTTCTATAATAAACATTATTATCTCCTCTCCTCCTCCTCCTCTTCTCTTTCCCTTCCCCTTTGCTCTCCAACTTCCCCTTCACCTTCTCCTTCTCTTTGTCCTCCTCTTCTTCCTCCTCCTCATTCTTCTTCTCTCTCTCTTCCTCCCTTCTCTCTCTACCTCTTAAATAATAATATTGACTTTGGTACTAAAAGAGTTTCTAGATGAATAGAATCTAAAATTGTTCAAGGTGATATTTCCAAATTGATTTTTGGATTTTTAGAATTGAGTCTCTGATATAATTACATTTAAAATGTTAATGATACTTTCCACTAATAAATAAAACTTTTACAGTCCATATGGAGAATTATTTATATAGATATGTGCTTTGCAAGACTATGTATGGAGCAGTGATGGGAAGAACATGTAAAAGGAATTACCAACAGATGAAGAATGTGGAAAAGACAAGAGTTTGTTTTTGTGCGGAAATAATGTCATGATGGATAGTAAGATCATTTGAAGAGAGGAATCACACAGTCAAGATAAGGAATTGGGTTATTTACGAGGCCTTAAATATAAGGAAAAAGAAGACAGCCAAAGGATATGATTTTCTGAAGAATGTCTTTGTCCAAGATCATCTAGCACTGGCAGATTTCTTTGAAGCACTTGCATTGAGTTTAAGTTATGTATTTAAAATCATCATTCTCATCTATCCCACAGAAAATCTTTGGTTCTAGATACTAAGGACATGATAAGGAGATCTATACATACCTTTTAAAGAAGATGGGTTCAGATTCTGTGAGCAATGAAGAACCTTGCAAAAGGTTTGCTGATGTTTTACAAGACGGTCTACCAAAACCCAAATGAGTTTAATTGAGGTTCCTTTCTTAAGATATTTAACTGGATTTAGGCTGGTCAGGATTTTAAGCCTGTTTGTTGTCAATGGGTCTCGACAATATGCAAAAGGCCTTTTTACAATTATTTGTAAGAAGCACAGATTTTATATATGATAATTTCAGCATTTTGATAAACTAATGAGTATCACAACATTAGTTGGTTTTTCTCAATATCATTGGACAAAGTGGAGAAAGAAAATTTAGAAAACATAATTATGTGAAGTGATAGACTTGTTAAATGTCTTAACTTAATCACTTCACAATAAATGCATGTTAAAACAGCATACTGTAGTCTAGAAGTATATGCAATTATTATTTCCCAGTTAAAAGTAAAATTTAAAGACACAGAGAAGCTCAAGCCTTTCAATTCCCAGTTCATATCTGTATAAATTACCTACAGGCTTTTATGTGGAAAGAGACACTTATCTCTTACAGCTATGGGGCTGAGATTGTTGAAACTCATGTTCAGCGTCTCATCTCCAAACTGACAAAACTACAGTGAGAGTTTAATTCCCCTCCTTAGAGTATACACTATTAATATGCAGTACTTTCTTACAGAAAACTGGATCCTACAGAGGTGAGAGTTACTGAAAGACATTAATAAATTTTGAAATATTGAACTCTGCAATTCTGATGTCTCCTTTAGCAAAGGAAGATGTCTCCTCTCCTGCTGTGGAAACAGGTTTACCACCACTGCGGCATGGGTAGCCTCACCTGAAAACCATACCAAATTGTGCAGCCACTTTTATCTGCATCTGAATGGATTAACTCTGCCTTGCCTGTCAAACTATAAGAACCTATTCAGAAGAAATGTCCTCCTACAATAGTTTCCATTTTCCCTCAGGACAAACCTTGCAGCTAGAATTAAAACATAACTCAATACCCATCAGGCCCTAAAGTAGATAGCATGAGCCATTTTATAATTATCACCTGCTTTGCTTAGCTATCTCTGTCATATTCAAATTGCCTCAAACTGTCCATGGAGATAATGTATGGTACCAGCAACACAGGTTTCCACTAACCAAGGTCAATTAGGTTATGCCTAAAACTGCTTTTTCAATCTGCCAATGATAGAGAACTCTACTGTACATGGTGGTCAGTCAGCGCTCTGGGGGCAGGTGTATTATCTTTGACTGTTTTCATGATAGGAAAAGTAGTATTGTGTCCTTGCAACCTTTGATGTTTACTCTGGATTCATATTTATGTTTTCTTCATGCAATGGTTCAACCAAAAGTACTATCTATGTACTCACATGACACTTTATTCAGCATGATGGTATAAAGTCTCTATACTGACATAATTCTCTGTCCTTCTCATGTTTCTCACCATGCTGAAGCAGTTCGATAGTTTAGTGGAATGACCTTTTCAAGTTTCTGATACAGTAAAACTATATGTCATTACTGGTTTATATGCTGTATCAATATCCAATATATAATGATTTTCCTTTCATACCAAGGACTGAATGGTCTATGAATCATGGTATTAAGATTATTGTAATGCACAACAAAGCATCATTCTATCTTTCTTCACTTAAGGGGAAACCCAATTTAATTATTAAATAACAAATTACCTCTTCTCTAAGTGAATCTTGTATAATGAGTTTAAATCCTTGAAGATGCTGTTTTAATGTATATTTTACTACATTGCCATGTTAATGAAGGTGAATATCCATGTCTTCCTGTCCTGTCAAGTTAACTTTGAGAGCCAAAACCTTAATCTTATTGCAACCTATGACTGTTTGGGTCACATTATTTATTCCTATATACAACATTTTAAGGAAACAGAAGGTCTTGCTATGGAGAATTTAGAAAATGAAACTGTTCTAATGGTTAAATTATAAAGTAAAACTATCCCTTTTCTCTGTGCCTGCTGATTTCCTGAAACCAGTTTAAATTTAGCAGAATATGCCAGTTACCTCTAATTTGAATACCAATATCAATTAAGTTCATAAAAATGTAGTCAATTAATTTACTTTAGCAAACATTAAATTTAGAACATTTAATCTCAGTTGGTGCCCTTTTATTTTTTGTCATATGTTCTCTTAGTACCTATTTGAATTTATAGATAAATATCTCTATTAAAGATTTTCTTTTCTATTTTTATTACTTTTAAATTTTATTTTAAAGAGAATAAAACAAGACAGGACAGAACAAAGCAGATCAGAACAGAACAGTGTAAGCAAAACAGCGCTTCACAACAAGAACACTAGATACTAACTGTAGCTAACATAATGTCTCTTTCTTTGAAATAGCTGAGCATAGCTTCACACACAATCATATCAAACATAACAAAATAGTATACATAAAATGAAAGAATTGCAGGGCATTCCGAACCAAATAACAGAAAATGAACAATGGCTACTCTAATATCTCATTTTCCATAAAAAATGTTTAAATATCACACATATTAAAATCCTATAAGACACAGCATGATAGAACCAATGGTAATAGAAGAACAAAAGCATGACAGGACTTAAAGCAAGATGATATTAAATCAGCAGTGGCTGCCATAGAGTCTTGTTTTCTTCAAAATGGCTTTCATACCATCACACCTAATAAAATCAAACAAAATAGAATAAAACTATTCCAGTTGATGAATGAAAACATTGTAAGTCTTCAGAGCAATGTAATGGGGAATCATGATTACCATAAAATCTTATGTACTCTTAACATTTCTTTTTTTTTGAAAGAGAATAGAACAAAAGAGGGCAGTAGAGAGCAGATCAGAACAGGACAACATAGGCAACACAGCACTTTACATTAAGTCAGCTGGACATCAACAGTAGCTAACACCATATCTCTTACTCTGCTATAGTTGAGCATAGTTTCAAATACAATAATATCAAACATATCACAATAGTATAAAGCCATGCATAGAGTGAACGAATTACAGGGCTTTCTGAACCAAATAACAGAAAATGATCAATGGGTACTATAATATCTCATTTTTGATAAAAAAAAAGAAAAAAATTTGTTTGAACTATCACACTTATTCAAATTCCAATAAGACACAATGTGATAGAACCAATGGTAGTAGGAAAAAAAAGAGCATGGTAGGACTTCTAACAAGGATAATATTAAATCAGCAATAGCTGTCATAATGTTTTGTTTTCTTCAGAACAGCTATTCATATCATCAAGTATGATATAGTCAAACAAAACAGGATAACACCATTCCAACTGATGATTGAAAACTTTGAAAGACTTCGAAGCTATGAGATGGGGCCTCATGCTTACCATAAAGTCTTATATACTCTTATCAAATCT
>PVJX010039590.1:0-15638 GCA_004027295.1 Dolichotis patagonum
AGGCTTAAAATATGTTATTCAGGTTTAGAAAAAGCCCTTTGCCAAAAACTCAGTTAAATTAGGTTTAAAGAAGAAAATTGTTAACATTAATGAAAAGAAATGAAAAACACAATAATGGAAAAGAGGCTCAAAATGCTTTTTTCCCCCTAAAGATGTTTCAAAATGTGATATTGTTGCATTGCCGTGTCCCTCAAATTTGTTTGGATCCTGTCACTTGAATTTGATTTTGGTGGTGGAGAGGCTATGAGGGAATCAAACTCATGACCTTGTGATTATCACACAGGCCCTGCACCGCTAATTCCCCTGCCCTCTGACTGGATTCTACACCATCATTCTAGTAGAATATTCAGACAGAACTAACTCAGTAAAGCCTTCGTGACTACTGGGGCTGAAAATGCACTAACGCGTCCCAAATCTCATTAGGGCACATTCAAGCTGCGTGTTGTTGGTCAGTGTGGCCTTGGCAATACTCTGTGTGGTATGCCACCTTTCAAGCCTGGCACTGAGCTGAGCCAGCAATGGTAAACCAACCCCAGATCGCTCAAAACTAGGCTATTAGTCTCTGTCCAACATCACCTAGTCATTTCTTGGCTCAGGTTCACAATTTAGGGAAAAGAAATATAGATATTACTCAATTCAGTAGACTGACAGACTAATATGTGTGCACAAGGAATGTAATTTTGAGGGCCCACATTTCATTACAGTCACACGCCTAGGGAAGAAAAGAAATACAAATTCAGTGAGTCCTCCAATGCATATCCTTTTTATATGATCAAAAACACCCCCTATAAATATCTTTCTCCCTTTCTATTCTGAAGAGTTTAAGGGAAAAACAATGCATTTCACTTTGGGAACCATTCAGAAGGGGCAAAATATAAAAATAATTTGAAGCCTATTAATTCAATAAGGAAAGCTCTGTTTTTCTAGCATAGCCTTCCTTCATTTTCAGAAATTGTTAAATGAGTTGAATAGAAGAAACAGTGCTATCCTTTTTCATTTTTATGCAAAACATTGATAGTGGCTTACATAAAATTTGTGATTTGTTTGCATTTCTTATACACTACTAATTAGATTTGAAACAGGGAAGGACCACTAATTTTTGTGCACTTTTCCTCTATGTGCGTTGCAGCATTGCTGTTTCACAAGCTGCCATTAGGCACAGTGACATGTGTCTGTGACAGCAGCTCTCCCGTGTGGGGAGGGAGTGTGCTGCGTGTGGCTTGGTGCACTGCTGTCCACGTCACATCTGAAAACGGCAGGCTCCAGTCACACGGTACAAAGTCAGATCAGAGAAAAACCTGGGCTTAACTGTTAGTTGGAAATTTGTTTTTGTTTCAAGCAGATGGGAGCAGAATCTGCCCTGAAATTCCTCCAGTCACCATGAACTCTCAGTATAAGATTCCAATACAGAAGGTGTTCAAGATTCTAGCAGCGGTTTGCTGTTGTTCGTTTAACCAGCAATGGCAATGTAAACCTGGAATTCAATGAGCGTCGAGAGCCAAGCATACATTTTATCTTGCATACATAGTGAAATATTCATATTCATAAATACAAAGTTTTGTGCTTTTGTTTTTCTGTTGAAGAATAAGTTTCCAAAATGTATGGTGTGTTTACTTTGGATAAAATAAGTCATAAAGCACAATGTGATTATTTTCTATCAATAACTTTGTTCTGTCAGGTAGTACAACAGTCTTTGAAAATAAACCAAGGCTCTAACTCAACAAACATAAACAAACTAAACAAAATGGGAATAATACAAGATTCAAAATCCCAAACCTCAGCAAATGCTGCTTCAGGCCTCATGTTCCCATCTTGCTATGATTTACATATGAATTAAGTTTCCAGTTTTACAGAGTGTCATGAAATATAATAAAATCTTCCTCATTTCAAAGAATTGTCAATTATATTAACATACTTACATCATCAAATTTAAAAGACACAAGTTCATAAAAAATATGCAATTGTGATCAAGAAAAGTATTTCATATTTAATATCAGAATGTCTATGTCTTTGAAAATATAATTTGGGAACAACTAAAGCATCTGAGGAAAATATTAATAGAATTATAGTGCACTGTTTTATCCGTTGCAAAATAGATCTTTAATGATGTGCATGTATGTGAAACATAGCTCGATTTGAAATTGAGAACGCTTGACAATAATTGTCCACGAGTTTTAGTCACAAATAGCTAAATAATAAAACAACACCTCATGGTACCTTTAGGGATATTTTAATTAAGGGTAGCTAATTTTTATTTATAACATTTAAATATATTTGAGGGACTAAGTATTCTGAAAAGACAGCAAAATGAACAATGCAGATTGCCATTCAAAGAATTTGGTCAACAAATGTGTTGATAAGAAAAATCTCCAGGAATCTAGGACATGACCATGTTGCAATAAATCATTAACTACAAGATATCTACTGAGAAATTCTAGAGACTTAGAAAAAGAATCAATTTGTTTCAAAAATCAATCATATTACAGTGGTATGGGCAAACCCATGTTCATAGCACCACAGTTAGCAAAAGCTAAATCTTGTGAGCAGCCTATGTGTATCAGTATATGACCATATAAGGAACATGGATTTTCACACAATGGAGTACTATTCTACTATAAATAAAGATAAACTCGAGTCATCTACAGGAAAACAGATGTTTTCTTGAGATGAAATGCATTTCTTGACCCCAAAATATTAAGTGGAATAAACCAGACACACAAGTTAAAATATCACATAGTTAGTTCCCTTATGTGAAAAATTCAGAGTAAAAATAAAAATACAAAATAAAAGATGACAAAGGGTAGGGCTCTCATTCTCAAGGAGGAAAGACATCAAGTGATGGATGGAGGGAAGGGAAAGGAAAAAGGAATTAAAACATGTTGCGTTCATGTACCAGCTCCATATAAGGAGTGGACACTCTACATGCTGTGTACATAAGGTAAATCTGTGAATAAATTAATAAATAACTTATTTTCAAGCTAAACATCAATCACGAATTTCTTGCCACCTGTATGCCTCTGTCCCTCCCTTTATTTCATCTATATTTTTATTTGAAAAGTAGCCCTTTTACTTTAGTATGTTTATTATTTAAAGAAACTTTTTCAAGACAGTGCTGTGAACTACTATACACTCCATTCGCACTATTTCTGGTTGTTTATGTTGTATTTTACTCTTGTTCATTTAAACAAACATTCATGCAAAATTATTAATTTATTATTATTAATGTAATGATTTCATTCACAGTTAGTTTTTAATCTAATGTAGTTTTTCTCTTCTGAGATCACATCCAGGAAACCACACTACATTTTCTCACCTTGTCTTCTGAGCATCCTCTTGACGGAGAGAGTTTCTCAGATTATTCTTTTAGTTTGATGAACTTGGCAGGTGTGAGGAATAGTAATCAGGTATTTGCGTTGGAATTGGTGCCTACATTTTCATGATAAAACTGGGAGATGTTTTTGGAAGGAAGAGCACAGAAACAGGGCGACTTCGCCACACTTCATGATCGTTAGCTGTATTAGCACCGTAACACAGTGCCGAGAAGCAGGATCGCCTGGCGGAGTCGTCTTCTGAGGGCCGCTGTATCACAGTGACAAATCTCTCCTCCTTTCCAGTGTAGTCTTTGGAAGGAAGTCACATTAGAGTTCACGTTTAAAGAGGGCAAGGTTTTGTTCCACATTTTTCCAGGCAGAGGGGCTACATAAAATTATTCCAATTTACATGCAAAGATTTGTCTGTTACTCCAATTTATTTCTTTATTAATCACTTATTTATATCAATATGAATTTGTACATGTTTGTATTCTTTAATTTATAATCCCCAAATAGTCTATTCATTCTGTTGTTCACATTAGTCTCCTTTTCCCTACTGTGAGCCCTTGGGGGTGACCATGTGGCCCCCACCACTTCTCTCTCTTTTTAATACTTATCTTGAATTTTTATGCACTTTTCTTAGAATCAGTCATGCTTTCCACAAACCCTGGTATCTTTTGTTGGGGAATAGCCTCAGAAGTAAGACCTTGGCTATGGGTTATGTTTATTATTCCTGAGATGTCATGGCCTCCGGGTCCTCTCATTTGACAATGCAAAGAAACATATGTGTTCATTGCTAAGTACTACATGCACACTTAAGGGTAAATATTTCTGTACATAGCTGTCATGTCTATATCATCCTAAATATCAGTATTAACTGATATCTCCAACTCTAACCCATAATATCAGTATTAACTGATATCTCCAACTCTAACCCATTGTTACCAGGCTTGCTGTAGCTACTGATCCTTGCTTTGTCAGGAAACTTCCTCTCTGGCAGAGAAGTCTAAGTGCCACTTGCCTCCACCCATGTAACTGATTATTCAGGTGTAGTGTACCTCAGTCACAGGAACTGAACGTGAACTCATATCCAATGGACACATACTCAATTAATGTCATGCTTACATATGTTTTTTACTTCAGCCTTACATACTCATTCATTTCTAAAGTTATTTATGTCAGTGTGATCCTACTATCCCATCCCACCACAACTGCACCGTTACACATTTATAATGCACGTAAATCGTATTGATATTTTTTCGCTTCGTCCTAGATTTCCCCCACTTTTAAGCAATTTGTTTTCAATTTGCAAATGTTAAGTTTCTCACCCTGTTGCTCAAAATTTTCAATGACTTTTCAAATGTATACAGACATTACTGGTCTCTGTATCTGTTTTTTTGCCTTCCTCCTCTTGATCCTCTTCCCTCCCTCCTTTCACTTTCTCTGTATTTTCTTTCTTTCTTATTTCTACTCTCTCACTCTTCTCTCCCTCTATTATTCGTGTGAATATTCTCACGATTACATCTTGAATTTTGTCAGTTTGTTGAATCGGAGCTGGTGCTGCAGACGGGTGGTATAACTCACCTCAAAGTGCAGCGTCACATATAATCAAAAGCAAAAACACAAACAGCAATATACAACAATAAAAAGAAATTAAAAAACAGAAAGGAGAGGTATTCCTCTATCTTGGAGGCAGCATTAAATATTCTGAATGTAAACCTATTTATTTGTGCCTTTTGTTATTCTTAATGATTTGTGTTAGATGAACTTTCATTGTTTCAGAAACAAAAAAATTACTGCTCTAGAAACAAAGAAACAGACCTAAAGAAGAACAAAGGCATCACCTTCTGTGTTTTTAGTTAAAATCAACTGCAAAAAACACAGAAAGGTTTGATAACAGTTTATACTTGAGTAAGTGAGGTATTCTTGTTTGTTTCTTTGGGATGTGTGTGTGTGTGTGTGTATGTGTGTGTGTGTGTGTGTGTGTGTGTGTGTGTGTACTATTTCCTCAGCCACATAATAAATAAGGTATTTCAGGTTGGTGATTAGAGGAGATAATATGGAAAAGACGCAAGACATCTGTTGAAATCATCAGAAAATCCCACCATGCTCTGAAATGCTATCTATCACAATACACCTTCACAGAGGAAGAACGAGTCGATAGCCTACTAAAGAAACTCCTGGATCCTGGCACTGACAGTGCTTCACACCAAACTGCTTCAGGGCGGTGTGTGGGGAGGCATTCAACTGACTGCCTTGGAATAGGTTTTATAGACACTACAATAGATTATATAACTTCACTAATATGGTTTGTGGAACAGTAATTTTACAGCATACTACTCCCCCAAACTGAAAAGGAGCCTTGTGAGACGCAGAGAACAAACACCACAGCAGGGCGCAAGGCAGCAAGGGGGAACCCATCTCAGAGGATGGCAGTGCTGAGGGAGCCCGTGGCCAGGCCACACAGAGCTGGGTGCCCCTGTGGAACACAGCATGCAACCAAGTGTGTGCACTGGCCTGACACCTTGCAGACTGGCACAGTCCACACTCAGGTTTGGTTAAGTAAATGTCTTAGAATGAAGACCAATTAGACAAGGAATGGGACAGAGAACACAGGATCCACAATTTCACTGTTTAATAGCTTAAAATAATTTAATTTGACAGAGTGTACCTGGAAGTGATAAGAGATTCTATTATCATTCAGAAATGAAGAGTTGTGATACAAATTAAATCTAGTCACATGAAGATAATTTCTCATGTTTGCACATCTGAATTAGAGGTTTGTGAAAGGGACACTTCTATCCTCTACTTTGCCTTTGCTAATGACATCGTTCAATGTTTTCTTTAAGGCTTGTTGTATAAATTCATTTTTATGTTGAGCTTGCTTTGCTTCTGTGCACTTTGTTAAATGCTGACAGCATGTTTTTTCATTTAACCTTAGAAAAGCTTATCTCTCCAACTTGAGTGTCCTTTGCCTACCTGTGTGCTGTGCAGTGATATTTCTGTCACACTGGCCAAGTGAGGACCAAATCACATTATCTCTGACAGAGGAAATCATTCCTTATTGAGGTTAGATCTGAAAATGGATCTCATAGAGTACAACTGGGCTTCTCCTCCTACAGAAGACAAAAACGCTTAGACTAGCTCCACCAATGTTTGTAGCCATCAAAATTCTGATTTAACAATTGATTAAACTTTTAGTTTTTCCAGTGGACAGATACAGCTTATTTCCTAATTGTATGTAGAACTGAAGGTTATGTTTTAGCGTAGCTGCTCTACGTTTCCTATTTACATAAATTGAGCTGGAAAACTTTTAAAAAGTGACGGTAAGTACATATTGTAATTTTAAAACAAAGAGTTTTGAAGTTTTTAACTACATCAGTACCTTCTTTGTGAACTGAAGCCTGAATTTATAAAAAATTAACCAAGAAAAGTGAATAGAAAGCATATCTATTAAAGAACATCACTGAGTGTTGTATCAAGTATCTATAAACTAGCATCATTAACGTTAAATTATCCATAACTTCTAATGAAGAAAGAAAGCAGAAATTCTAGGAAAGGGCTGTCAGAGTGTTCTCCTCAACCACCTAGGTGTGGGATGCACTACCCTGGGCCAGGTGGTGCTAATTACAGCATAATATTAAGCTGCTGTCTATCTCTGGGAAAGCTCATAGGACTAGTTATCTCATCTCCATCACAAGGCTTGGATCTTTTCAACTTCACCTCCGGATACCATTTCAATCTATTCTCATCTGCACTGACTCTCCAGAGGACCCAGTCCCTTTCCTATAACCTATTAATGTCTATCTAATTTAGATGTCTATTATACCTGTGCAAGTTACTCTTCTTATTGCTAGGACAAAATCCCCAACACCCACAAGTCAGAGGAGAAAAGGTTTTTGTTGGCTTATGGCTTGTAACAGTTTCAGTTCATATTCCACTGGCTCCACGGCGGAGGAGAAGCAGCTCACGGCTTGGCCATTAGGCGGTAGAAGGACTTCATCCTCTTTCCTTTTTCATTCCATCTATGCTACAGCTCTTTTGGTTGGTGTCCCCTATGCGCAGAGTAGGTCTTCCCACTTGTGGAAATCCATCATCGCACCCAGAACTATGCTAAAGCCAACCGCCCTGAGAGGACTAATCCAGAATCACACATGCATGATCCAGTCCCCGGCCAGAAGCCCCGCCTATCAGCACTTTGGGCTTTGGGAAGATATCTAGACCTAAGCCATTAAATACTTTCATGGGAAACCGGACACCCCTGAAGAATTTGAATGTGTCCAAGGGGACTAAAGTACCTCTATAGTTTGATATCAGAAAGTTGCGGAGTCAATAAAAATAATACCAAGTTACATCAGAAAGAATCAATCTAAGTGAGTCTGAAAATAGATTTGTCCAGCTCCATTTATTATTTATTTATTTTTTCTCTTAAAACCCTAAAAACTTTGTTAACAAGTTTGTCTTGCGTCAGGTTTTTTTTTATCTCATAGAATTTTATAATTAATTTCAGAAAGTTAAACAGGAAAAGTAAACCAGGTGTGGGAGTACATGCCTATAATTCTAGCATGCTGAGAGGCTGAGGCAGGAGAATGGCAAATTCAGGCTCAGCCTGGGAAATTTAAATTTCTTTTTTTTTAAAAAGCAAAAGAGAAAAAGGGGTATAAATAATAATAAATTTCAAAAATAAAGTAGTAAGAAATCCACACTTGTATGTATTATATATTGTTATCTTAGAAATAGTTGTTCAGGTTATAAAATCTAAGCATAAAAAATGAACAAGCAAACAAGGATAGCACAAACTATTCTTTTTCATAAACTAACGAGAATTAGTAGTATCTTGCACTCTTAAACATACATACAGTTATATATGCTTACTAGTTTCTTTTTCCTTTCAAGCACTTTCCCTTTCATTATTACAATATCTATGGTACATGTTGGATCTTATTACCCTTTTAGTTCATTATTATTATTATTTATTTTTACACTAGAGAGACAATATGATATTTACAAATGTAAGTCTGATTTATTTCACTTATAAGGATAGTCTCAAATTGCTTCCTCATACCTATAAAAGCCTCAAGATCATCCTTTTTTATAGCTGAGAAATACACCACATCTCTATCATCTATTCTGTGGTTGATGGTCATTTTGGTTGCTTCCAAGATTTATCTATTGCAAATTGTGCTACTATAAACATGGGTGCACATACATTGCTGTGACACAAACTTTTTAATTTCTCTGGAACATACTTCTGAGAGGAATAGCTGGATTGAATGGGCCTTCCAATCCTAGTTTTTTAACGAATCTCCATACTGATTTCCATAATAGCTACACCAGTCTACACTCCCACCAACAGTGGAGCAGTGTACTTCCTCCCCCACAATCTCAACAACACTTGTTATCAGTTGATTTCTGGATGGCAGCCATTGAGATGGAATCTCAATGTTGTTTTAATTTACATTTCTTGAAGGACCAGTGATGGTGAACATTTCTTCATGTATTTATTTGCCATTTGTATATCTTTAGCTGAGAACTGTGTGTTCATCTCAGCTGCCCATTTTTGGAGAGGGTCTTTGAATTTGGTGGCTTGATGTTTTTCAAAGCTTTATATGTTCTGCATATAAATCCTTTGTCTGAGGGATTGCTGGCTAAAATTCTTTCCCATTTTGTGGGTTTTCTTTACATTTTGTTGGTGGTTTCTTTTAAAATTCAAAAACCTTTAATAAGATGAGATCCCATTTGTTGATTCTTTGACGCATTTCACATGTGGTTTATATTTATGAACTCTTTGCCTACCCCTATATCTTCAATATGTCTACCAACCTAGTCTTCTAGTAGATTTGGTGTTTCTGTTTTAATATTTAGATCTTTCATCTATTTTGTATATAGTTTAGTGCATGGTGATAGACATGGATCTAGTTTTAGTCTTAGGCATGTGGAGAGCCAATATTTCCAGCACTATTTATTAAAGAGGCTGTCTTTCTTCTAGTGTACCCTTGTCAAACATAAGGCCAGCTTGGGAAATTTAGTGAATTAATAAGACCCTGTCTCAAACAAACAAACAAAAATTTAAATAGAAAATCAAAATAAAAAAGAACTGGAGGTGTAACTCAGTGGGAAGGCTCTGCATTTAATTACTAATTTTTTTAAAAAGATGTAAATACACAAAATTTAACTAATAATGTTAATAATTTTTTACTGCATCATTTTTCTATAATTTTCACCCCAAACCAGAAGGTGTACCCCTAGTTTTTTTCTAATAATAACTTACTTTGTAATGAAAAAACCACAACAATAAATGTCTATAAAATGTCTTTAAATGTCTATAAAAGTAGAGGAATTTTTTTAAGATGATGACTGTTAGACTTCACAGAGAACTTGACATAGATTCAACCAGGAATGCACGGACTATTAAACGCCATGCTAAACAACTGAATAATTTACTCTTTGGCCTTGGGTTGTTGTCAGTGATAGTCTAGTTGACTTCCCTGAGGTTCCTCTTTAAGAGAAGTGCTGTTGGGTAGAAGGAAACAGTGCTGTCTTTATGACTCTGCAGTGACATCTTTTTAACTTTGTCAGGTAAACAGGTGTCACTTGTGAGAGCAAATTCATATTTTGTGTTTCCTCTCACTTTTCACTTTTTATCTTTCTCTTTTCTTTTATTCTCTGTCTCCCTTTCTTTTTTATTTCTGTCTTTCTTCCCCTCCCCTTCCTCCCTCTTTCCCTCCCTCTCCCTTTCTTTTGTGATTACTGAACCTCACTTTTCTATAATAGCACATTTTCTTTATCTGTACACCCATTGTGGGGCACTTAGGGTGACTGGATTGCATAAATAATGTTCTGAACTGTTCTGAACTGAACATTTGCACACAGCTATTTCTTTAGTATCTTGACTTCATTATCTTTGAACATATATACAGAAGTGGAATACCTGGATCACATGGTAAATGTTTTTTGGAACATTTTTAGGGAACAAATGATGGTTGAGCCATATGTTCATTTATGAAATCAAAGGAAACTTGAAGATGAAATTTTCATAGTTTCACATCTAGAGGACTTCACTCATAATTTGTGCAAAGTCTACCTAATTACATTAACTATTATTCTATATCTAATCAAAGAATATGTCACATTTAGTGTGATCTTTTTCCTTTTTACTTCATGATTTAAAACTTACCCTAATATTAATGTTTTGTATATTTTACAAACTCTCAATCCCAACAATTTCCAAAGAATTTATTCTTTTCCCTCCTAGTTAAACCAACATAAGTATTTGTTATTTTCTTTAATGATTTTATTCATTGAAATATTTCAATTTTCCTTGATGCCATGTTTAATTTACCTCTCCTTCAAAACTTTGAAATGCAATAGCTGGTTCATTTCTCAGGAAAGTTAAACTAAAAGTTAAACTAAAAATAAATGAGGAGTTCTTGAGAAAAATGGCTTCCATTTTATTTTATATAAAATAATTCAATAAATGAGACACTCAATTCTAAATTTTTATTTGGATAAGGACTCAGAAATAAGTTATCCTTTTTAATAATAGAAACATTGCTCTTTGCTCCACTGATATACTCTATCTGATGTAGCAAGTGTCAAGGCTTTCTTTAAAAATCTTATATTTTGATTTTCTCTCTTTTTGAAATTTTACAAAATTATTTTTAAAGAGTCAAAACCAAGAGGTAGCTTTATGTCCTAGTGTTATTCTGTCAAATCCATTACTAAGGATAATGATAAACATGTAGTGAATGACCAGGCATCTTGGAATTTTCTGGAGCTCTTAGAAATATGACTGTTATGTAGACAGAATTTTAACTCTCATGATTTTCAACTAATAAAATATCACAAGTGTTATGCCCATAGATAAGTTAATGTTATCTGACAAAAAGAATTTAACAGATATATTTAAATTTTCCACTCTATTCATTTAAAAATAAAGGAACTGATTATCTTAGATTATCATGGTGGGCTCAGTGCAATCACTTGATTTATCAATGTGAAGGTCTAGTGGCAGAAATCAGAGAGATTCCAAGGTGAAGGAGGAATTCACTCCACTTGGCTGCAGTGGCAGGCACGATGTGGAATGTGGTCGGGATTCAGGGGCATGGACTGAGCCATGGCTGGCAAACAGCAGCAACCTGGGATTTCTGCTCTTTACCTTCTGGGAAATGAGTTTGGGCAATGACCTGGATAACTGTGTGATGAAACTCTTCCTAGAAGCTCTTCTTGTAGACCAAAACTTGCTAACACTTTGATGTCACCTTCTGAGACTTTAAGGAGAAGACTCAGTTGATACAACTTGATTTCTAATCTACAGAATTACTCAGAGATGATGATAGATGTGTGTTGTGTTAAACTAAGTACATATAGTTTTTCAATATAGCAAGGGAAAACTAAGACAACATGCTCCTTCTTTTGTTGTATTCTTTTTAGCTTATCTGCCTGTCCAAATACTATTGGGATCTTTAAAGTCCAGCTCAACTATTATGTTTGACCTGCCCACTCTCATGAATTGCTTTATCCTGTGTGTTTGTCTAATAAGTAGGTGCACATTGTATTTCTCACTAAATTCTAACATTAGACGTAACTCTGCAATCATTGCTTTCATTCATGTATCTGTGTATTTGATCCCTGCAACTATAACTGATGCATCATAGGCTTTCCCAAAATATAAGATGTTGAACTGAAATGAATTTAAATGTTTATAGTTTAGTTCTGCTTTTTTACAACAATTTTTTAGATGTCTTTTTCAATTCATTTACAAATACTGATTTTTTGCAGTGCTAGGAATCAAACCCAGAACCTTGCACGTTAGGCAAGCACTTCACCACTGAGCTATATCCTCAGATTCTTCATTTATGAATATTTATTGAGGGCTTTTTTATGTAGACTATATTCAACATGGGAAGCTATTGAAAGGCATATGTGTGCTTTTGTCAGAGATTAGAATTCTTTTAAATTCCTTGTGAGAATTACCAGATTAATGAAAAAATGCCAAATTAATGAAAAAATCATTTTAATTACTGATGATCATTAATTTGACATGATGAAAATAAGAAAAATGTCTTTAATTGGGGGAAAGTACAAATTTGGTAGATAACTATGAAGTTGAGACCAAAATGGTTCTATAACCAGAAATGTAGAATTCTGAAAAGAAAGAATCCCTAGACAGAATAAGTATGTATCCAATGAAATTGAGAAAAAGCTTGCTCAGAGAAAAAAAAATGAAAAAGGTTTTCCTGGGTTACATGCAGGAAGGAAGAAGATATTTTAGTATGTCTCAATAGATTTAAAAGGGAGAAACTATTTCTGGTTTATCTCTGTGCCAAAAAGGTCTGACATTGGTATTGAAGCATAGATTATGTGCAGTGCAGAAAAGGTTGAAAAATTTTAATTGGACTTAAATTTGAACCAATATTAGAAACCAAAGTAACATATTGTATCTTTTTGACGTCCATAAGAAAGTGTACTTCCATAGGAGAGAGTTGTTATATAAAGGCTGAGTCCATGTGTTTTCGTTTTTTGTTTTTTACATATGGAATCCCTATTGCACTTTGGATTTCTTTTCTTTCAGTTATTAAAAAAATTATCTGTATAGTAATACATTCAAAACATTCTTAGAATCACATTTTAAGAAGGTATCATTTGTATCTAATCATAAAAATATATTTGAGTGTGTTACACTTAAGTAGAAATATTCTAGACTATGAGTAGTTTCCTAAACTAAATAGTTTTTCTTACCTTGGACCACAGTTTCCTTATATGTAAATCAAGAGGTTAAACAAAGTATACTTGAATATTCTTTCAGCTTTAGAAATGTGTGCTTCTTGACCCCACTTAACAATAAACCATGCTTCAAAAATATACATTCATACATATACACATAATAACTGCATTCTTTAAAGGATCTTTTATATGAAAGGGCAATTTTTAGTTTTTAAAAGAGTTTTGAGAATCACATATTTCAACTATTCATACACAGTGAGAATTTCAACATTTTTAAAGTTACCTGTGCCCTCAAAAGCTATAGGTCTATGAATGCTTGCCAAAAAAGATGACTTGTGAAACTTACATTTAATCCATGTGTTAGTATTTAAACTCACAATATTCTATTTAAAATATCATTGTAATTGCATGGTCTGCATGATACAGTTGTATGAAATTAAAATAGTATTGGTATATTTTAGGATATTCATATATTTCCCTCTCATATTTGTGTATATCTTTCAATAATTTATTAATATATTCTGTTTAAAGGTTTGTTTTTACTGTAAATCCTAAAAATTGTGTCTTTGGAGTCAGAAATCTTCAGCGAAAAAGAACATGATGTTTAAAAATTATAAATAAGGAAATAATTTCATGCCCTGATTTGATGGCTGTCACATTTTCATCTTAGGAAGAGACCATGCAGTTTTTAAAATGATAATATTTCTGGATTCTTACTCTCTGTCACCATTTGACCCTTCCTCTTGCTTGAAATTCTGGGGATAGTTAAAAGGATGAAAACGCCCACTGTCAAATATTCACTGCGTTACATTTGCTGTATTTCTGTCACTAGGAAAACCTTGTCTAACTTTCAAATTTCACCTCTTCAATTTCTTGTGGGTTGATGGAGAACAGTCTGTACACCACATGCTGAAATGCCAAGGCTTCGTTTGGCATAGCTGTTAACTGGGGACAGATGGCATTTCACCCCTCTCGTGGATGCCTTCTTGTCTTTTCACACTCGTTTTCCCTAAAGCATTGAAAATTGCTCCAAACCAAATATATATATATATATATATATATATCCCTAGAGGAAATTTCAGGTCATCATTTTTGGCCTTTGATTTTCCCTTCTCTTTTCTATTAATACACATAAGGGTATCACTGTTTAATTTTTAATCTTTGAATCTTCCTAGAAAGCATCCACTATTTAGTTTCCTGTTTCCCCTCAGAAAAACTATTGCCACTTTTTCATTATTAATCTGAGTAAAGGATCACATGGAAAATTTTATTTTTCAATATTCCTGTTAAAGGGCTCATCATGCATTGTGTTGTTACATATCATCACTAATCATACGTTTTCAGCCGACTCAATGTCTATCTTTCAATGCAAGCAGGTACTTGAGAATAGCCCAAATAGTGTCAGTACTGCTAATATGTGTTATGCAATTTTTACAATAAAATGTATTTTTCTCTCTCAGTCTCTTTTTTGCTGGGACAAAATATCTGACCTCCATAAGTTAAAGGAGGAATTGTTTATTTTTACCTCAATTTGTACACGTTTCAGTCCATAGTCAATTGGCTCGAAGGTATGATGGAATGGCAGAGGGGTATGGCAGGCAGGAAATAGCAAGGCTTCCTTCTTTTTCTTCTTTTTTATTCTATCCTGGCTGCAAGTATACAGGTTGGTGGTACCCACAATTAGGGTCTCCTCCTTCAGTAAGTCCATCTCCCACACAAAGAATTATAGTAAACCACTCAGTGGACTAAGTGTCATGCACCCATTGTCTAGAATCACACAGGCAAGATCTAGTCACCTCTAGTTTAAGAACGCATTTAACTCATATTTAAACATAAAAAAGTAAAAATTAAAGAAAGAAGAAAGGAAAGAAGGAAATTAGGAAAGAAGGAAGGAAAGAACGAAAGAAAGAAAGAAAGAAAGAAAGAAAGAAAGAAAGAAAGAAAGAAAGAGAAAAAGAGAATGAAACAAAGAAAAAGAAAGAAAGGAATATTTATAGTCTCTTCAGACTTGGCAGGAAAGATCAACAGCACCTTCCAATCAGGGCTACTCTGCTGGACACTTGCCCCAGGACTTACTACATGGCAGTTAACATAGTGAAAACAAAGATTCAGACTGACCCAGAAAAACTCAAAAGCTCCAGTCTGAAATGCAGGCACAGCAGACCTCCTTAGGAGACCTGGATTAACCTTTCTTTCCCTAGAGCTCAGTGAAAGTTCATAGGCACAGACTGCATTTCATATGTACAATTATAATATAGTGAACTATGGAAAAGAACATGCACAAGAGATGTCTCAGCACCCTGTCAATCATGCTGTCAATCATGCCCCAGAAGACTCAATGGGGAGTTTGCCTAAAACAGATGCAAGTTAAACCCCTATGCTCAACGCTTCCTGCATTCATGCCATTTTCCTCTCTTTGTATGAGCCTGCTCACTCCAGATATATTATTTCTTAAATTAACCTTACTGCCATCCCTGTATCATCCTATGTTATGTCCATTTCTTTGTCTCCTCTCACAACATGGAACTTAATCCCCAGACCCTTTAACCTACTGTATCACAATTACCCTGGTCCTACGTGGCAGGTGACTTACACAGCTTC
>PVJX010039591.1:0-15666 GCA_004027295.1 Dolichotis patagonum
TTGTCTTTCCTGCTCACTGGCTGCAATCTTATCTTCGAGGTCTGAAATTCTATCTTCACTTTCATTGAGGTGGTTTTTACAGCTTTCAATAGAATTTTTGATTTCCTGTATATCTCTTTGAATCTGCTTTATGCATTCTGTTTGTTTCTTATATTGTTCTTTGAGGGATTCTATCTGTTTGCTTTGTTCCTCTAATTTTATAGCTGTGTTTTCACTAGATGTGTTCACTATTTCTTTCACTATTTTTATCAATTCTCCTTTTACCTGGGCAAGTATTTCTGGTTTGAATTTCTCCGTAGCTTTCCCTATTTGCATATTTATGTCATTTGATATCATTTCAGACATTTCGGGTGTATGGCTTCTTTTTTCTTCTATGTACACAGCTTCTAAGCTTTCTTGGGGAGAGCTAGAGCTTTGAGCCTGCCTTTTGGTCTTTCCTTTTGTCATTTTTCTATATTTCCTTGCTTCAAGCAGTGTTCCAATGCTTTCTCTGCATGTGTGGTGAATTACCTCTTGCACCCTCTGTTCCTGGAGAGGCAGTGGCTCCCCCACAGGCTCTTGGCTTCCTCACAGGGTCCTAACTCCCCTCTGTGGGCTCCTGGCTCCCTAAGTTGTAAGGCGGATGCTGGGTGTGGTCAGCCCAGAGCCTGTGGATTCTCAGGCAGGCCAGGCCACCATACTTTGTCCCAGGCAGGTCCCCAGGAGTTTCCCTGTGGGTGAAGAGTGGGCCTACAGGTCCCAAAGAGTCAGGCCAAGATGCTGGTTTCTGCAAAGTTCCTGGTCCCAAACAGACCTGGCGGAGATGCCAGTTTCCGGGAAGTTCCCTGGGGATGAAGGGCGGGCCTACCAGTCCCAAACAGTCGGGCCAAGATGCTGGTCTGCGCAAAGTTTCCAATCCAAACAGCCCAGGCAACTCTGCGGGTCCAGGAGGTTCCTGGTCCCAAAGAGTCAGGCCGTGATGCTGGTCTCTGGGATGCCATTCACTATTTTGGTTGGTGAGGACTCCAGCCCTCTAAATATAGAGGACCCCAAGGAGTTTTTGATGATGTGGGATGTAACTATCAGTATTTATTGCATTAGAAATTAAAATAGGAATTTTAAATATATGCATTATTTTTTAATTTAGTAAAAATTAACATACTGAGTTCATTATATTTAGACACAAAGAATGGATAATTGTAAAAAGATAACTATATTCCCCAAAACAAAATGTGACTAGGAGGAGCAGTCTTATTTTAAACTTTTGCTAATCTCTTTAATATGTGACTTAATAAAAGAGTTAGTTTCATTACTGCTCTTGTCTTAAATCTGTTACAATTTGTGATTTGGTTGGAGTGTATGAGGAAAATTTACCCTCACCTAGATACATAACTAGAAAACAGAATAGCATCTTAAAAGCATTTCAGATACCAGTGAAAATTCATTTTCTGCTACTTTACCAAACTTCCACTAATGATCGTTTCTTAAATGCTAGCCGCTGCATGGAATTTGAAACCTTATCAATAAATTTTTCATATATTAAAATTACATTAAAATTTATTAGCCTATCTTGCACTTTCAGTGGATTTGACAAATGGCTTTATAACAAACGCATTGTTCATCTGGAAAACATTCACTCACTGAGTCACACAGCTACTTGAAATGTTGACACATTTCAGCAGATAAATATTTAAAAATTACACTCAGCAAAACCAGCACTGATTAGGTCAGAGAAGGTTTTAAGTACCAGGAAACTGTTAAGCATGTGGAGACACATACTATTTTTCCAAAATTCTAATTTTTATTTGAACGTTGAATTTTACCAGTAGGTTTTATTTTTGACATGTCAAGCTCCTTTGTTCATTTTTAAGAAAATGTCCTGCCAAACTCTCAGGTGTAAATAACCATAGTTTAATTAATTGCCTGCTGTTCTTGCAAGGAAAAATGGTGCTCCCTGAGTAAAGCATCTGGGCTCAGCTCACAGCCCAGCCACTCACTTGTTCTTTCTGGAGATTATCAAGCTTCCGTAAACAGCAAGGTGCTAACACATGTTCCCCATTTTGCCAAGCAGGACTGAAGCAGACATTATTCAGGGTGGTACTTCAACAAAATTAATCATTCTTCCCACTTACTCAAGGGCATCCGTAAGTAAAATTGGCATCCCCCCCACTGTGAGTGAATAGAAAAATGATAAAATGATGAGTGATGTTTGTCGTCACTGCCTCAATTTGGCTAAAATCAGTTTTATCTATGACTACCTTTGTACCATCAGCACAAGCACAAGTGAACAAGAGAAATAATATCTTCGTATGATCATGAAAATAGTTTAGACTTCTTGAGCCCTGTGAAATGGTCTCAAGATCCTGAGTCTGAAGACCTCCCTCTGAAGCAAACGGTGTACAGGAAAGGTAATTATAGGAGTAGGTAGCTAAAGTGGTCTACACTAAGAGAGCAAATAAGCCCTCTTGGGTAAAGTGATATTTAAAGATTGACCAGAAATACATATATCAGTAACTCATGTGACCAAATGACAGGGTGGGGAAAGAGAGAGCTGGGCAACATAGGCACCTATGTGCAAAAGTTGGTGAAGAGAGGTTCGCTGGAGGAGCCCCAAAAGAGGTGCATTTGGCTGGGTCATGAAAGGTTGGAGGGGATTCAGCCAGCAAGGGGGGAGAGAGACAGGCAGGGCAAGTCTGAAAACAAGCTTGCAAATAGCAGGTGCTCTGGAGTCCCTCAGTTACTCCTGAAAATGTTTAAACTGAATCTAATCAGGACACAGTCAGAAAAATTTCACTTGAAAGGAATTCTGCAAAACTACGTTTCTCAACTGTTAAAAACCTCAAGGTATTGGAAGACAGAAAGTGTAGAGAACTGCTCTAAATTAAGGAGACATGATGTTGAAATCAGTATGTAATCTTTGATTGGATCTTGGGTTAAAGAAAATAAAAGCACTGTCTTAGACGTTTTGCTTGGCTGCTGCAACAAAACATCTTTGACTGGGTAGTTTATAAACAATATAATCTCATTGCTTGCTATTCTGGAGGCCAGGAAGGCCAAGACTCATGCTTGGGTAGATTGGGTGTCTGGTGAAGCCTTGCTCCTGTTTTAGTGATGGTCCTTGTGTGTCCTCCTTGTGTGTCCTTGTGTGGCAGGAGGGGTAAGAAGGGTGGTTGAAACATAATCCTTCCATGAGAGCGTTGTCTTCACAAACTAACCATTTTCTCAGACCCTACCCCACTTTTTAATACTGTCCCATTGGTGATTAAGTCTCAACACATGGATGGGTTGGAAGGATACCTTCAGACTACAGCACCCATTCCCATCAATAGTTATAAAGTACATTATTGGAACTATTATGGACATTTGAATATGTATACATTAGATAACACATCAAGATTTATATTTGCTAAATGTGATCATTGTACTGTGGCTATAGAAAACACCTTTGTTTTACAAGTATACGTGCTGAAGTATTTAGGGATGAAGTATGCTGTCTGCAATTAGATCAAGCCGCAATGGCCCATCAAAGACTAGTTGTATATATGGAGAAAGAAATACAGAAGACAAATTCAGTAGAACAGTAACAATGGACCCTAGGTGAAAGGTGTAGTTAGCTTACTATTTGGCAATTCTCAGTAGGTTTGGAAATTTTTCAAAATAAAACGCTGGGATATTAGGAGGGTGGGCTTTTTCTTAGAGTTGATAGAAGCCATGGAAAGATGTTACCCAAGGGAGTAAAATAATCAACAGGAATCACACTCCAGTTAAAACAGGTAAATTACTGATACATGTGATCAAATACGACTAGTGATGCTGTTCCCTGGAATCCAGTTTCCTGATCTTTGCAAGTCCTGCCACTCTGATTGCCCCAACCTGCTGGCTAGAAAGGAGATGGAGAAAGAGATGCTGAGCAGTAAAGGTATAAATGTAGTAGCTGTTACACTGTGTTTCTCCTTCAGTAGAAGAATTTTGCCTTTCTTTGATGCAGTTTTCAAAATCTCTATGTCTTGACACAATAAAAAGTGTGTACTAATTAACTTTAAATTCTAGAGATGGTTACAAAATAAGAGATACAAGCAGATCTTGTTCAGTAGCAATATGACCTGATGTGTCTATCTGAACTGATTCTTGTGAAGACATAAACATGTATTTATGTGTAAAGTCTAAGTGTTAAAAAAATGTTTACTTGTCTTACCACCTTAATTTCCTGTGCCCTCTAAATAAACTGCAGAATGCCTATGACTTCTTTTGTTTCAAATGTAACAGTTTTGTGGAAACTGAGATTAGAAATTATCTTTCTATATAGCCATTTCTTGCTTCAAGTATATTGTACAGAAAACCAGGAATGGAACATGCATTTTAAATTTTCTCCCAAAGATTGATGAGATACTGAGATGAAAGTCCTTAGTTTGGTTTGGAATAGAACTAGTACAGTGAAGAGGTGACATAGCTGCTATGAAAATAACATGAAAAGCTAAAAAAAAAGGATGATCTTGACATCTTCATAGGTAAATGGAGACAACTTGAGACTATCCTCATTAGTGAAATAAATAAGAATCATATTTATAAATATCACATTGTGTCTCTATTGTAAAAAGTAATGAGAACTGTAGGAGTAATAAAACCCAAAATGTGTAACTGTTACTGTAAAAAAGAGAGGAAAAGAAAGTGCTCTAAAGAATATAACTGCATGAAGGTTTAAGTATGCAAGATAGATGACCATATCACTGTTTTTGTTAGATCATTAAGCAGAACTGTTAAAAGTCTCACTGTTTGAATGTCTACTTTGTATGCTTATATTTGTAACTTGAACAACTATTTCAAAGATGACAGTATGTAATTTATCAAGTAGTGATTTCTTAGTGGTTTTTTATTTTCTTTTTTCCTTTGTAATTCTGTATTGTTGCTACCCTTTTTTCTGTTTTTTTCCTCTTTAAGTAAAATCTTAAAAGATTAAAAAAAGAAAATAACATGACAGTTCCTCTAAAAATTAAACAGAATAACCACATTATCCAGAAATTCCATTTCTGAGCATATATCCAAAAGAACTTTAATTGGGGATTATTCAAACAAACATTTGTACAGTTCTGTTTGTAACACCATTATTCACAATATCCAGTAGGTGGGAACAACCCAAATATCCACTGGTAGATGAGCAGAGAAAAACATGGAGGATAGAGGATAAAAAAATGACCAAGATATGATATATATTATCATATAATAACACATTTATATACTGATTTCCAAAAATGAAGGTAACTATTACATGTTAAATATTTAACAGTAAAAATAAAATGAGTACACTAAAGTTCAGAAAAATTAAATGTCAACACAGAGAAAATGTGGCATATATAGTCAATAAAAATTACTCAGTCTTTAAAAACAAATGGAAATTCTGACATAAGCTGCAATATAGATGGAATTTTGAGGTCATTGTGCTAAATTCAATAATCCAGGCACAAAAGGACAACTCCTGTATGGTTTCGCATATGTGAAGTACCTAAGGTAGTCAAGTTCAGAGGCAGGAAGCAGAATGCTGATTTCCAAGGGTCGGGGGAATGGAGAATAAAATGACATAGGAACTAGGATACTTGGGATTTGTCTGGCACTATGCCTTAGAGGTGAATTTAAACAGATCCTAGAATCCAGCAATCCTACTTATGTGTATATACCCAAGATAAATGAGTGCATTTGTAGACAGCCAACCTATGAGCTTATACCTGACCAGGGGGTGATTAAGATGAAACATAAAGAGAAACAGAGTAGATCAAATTGGGGGTGGGGAGCAGAGGACTCTCGTCTCCCTTCAACAAAGAGCCCCCACTGACTGGTGCACCTTGGCTTTATTCACTTAAACATGGGCATGAAAAATCAGAGTAAAATGGGATTCATCTGCCTCCCAGCATCCATGGTACATATCCAAATAATCAACAGGATCTCAGCTGTATTAATTTTCCCCACAGCATGTCAGCACACACGTACACTGCCTTTCTCTCTGGTGATCACAGAAGAGACAAGTTAGGCCCTAATCTTCCTATCTGGTCTCCCACACACTTGTTCACAAAAAGACAGATGCAAGAAGGCTGATAGCAACACATGCAAATGGCCAGAAACAATTGAAATATCTACCTACTGCCGACCAGATAAATGCATTATAGTGTATTCATATAACAGAATACTATTCAACAGTGAAAGTAAACAGACTCGTTACACACAGCACGAATGCCTTTACAAACATGAAGTTCACTCCATTACAAAGTGGTCCCAGTATTTTAAAAAAGAAAAAACTAACTTTAAGGATTAAAAATCAGACTAGCAATTATCTTTGAACAAAAGGAGAAGGGGTGAGTGGGACTAGGGGTAATTTCTAGGTGCCTCAGTGCTCTGTATTTTCATTTGAACAGTGGTGATGTAGATAGATGTACTTAGCACATTTTCATTTTCATTCATCACAGACGTGAAATCTCACCAAACTGTACATCCATCACAAACCACTTTTGTGTATATTTCAATTTTTGAAACTCTAGTGAAGTTATGAATCAGACGTCATTAGTATTTGAGAGTCATGCTGGACTTTGAAAAAACTGATCTTTACATAATCTATACCCAGCACTGATACAGCCGGTAGTTTCGGGTCAGAAGGCGGGATGCGGGTGATCTCTTCTAGTCGCCATCACAGCTGCCTGCTGAGTGAGGAAACCAGTATTCAGGGAATCAGATGACTGATTTAAGGTGTCTCCCTCCGCTGGTAAGCTGTGGGTGTCCGTAAAGCCCAAGGAGGCGGACCAGAGCCTGCTGTGGGGTGTTATCTATGCTCTGATATCCTACAGTATATCCTCTATGTGTCCTAGAGTGTCTAGCAACTTGTCCTCACTCACGTGAATTCTATAATTTCTTCTTGGTGCTTGTTTTGTTTACCAATTGGATTTTCGTATTTTTTTGTTTGTTCTTATTTTGTTTTTCAAGTGTTAAGGGTGGATTCCAGGACTTTCACAAAGAGCTACATTCCCCACCATTTTTGTACTTTCTAGGTTGTTTATTTATGTGTTTTATTTTTAGCATGTGTTTGCAGTACATAATGTGTATATTCATTTTAGGTAGTAGGTACCTGTACTTAACATACCTTGATTCATTTTATTTCCCTTCTTCCTCCTCCCTCTTCTCTCCCTTTGTCTTGGATTCTCTTTCCCCCTTTTTTCTTTTCTTTCTGCCTTTTTTTTTAGTTCATGTTTGTGGCACAGTGATCACATCCATCGTGGGTAGTTGGTACACACCCATGCATGATTCATCTTAATTCTTTCTGCATCTCCTCCCTCCCCCTGCCCCTTCCCACTCTCTATCTCATGGTCCCCTTCCCATTTGCAAAAGATCTAGCTCCTGTTTCCTTTTGTCTATCTTTTATTTTGTCTTTATGGATACTTTGGATTCCTCATATGAGAATAATCATGTGGTATTTAAGCTTGTATGTCTGATATATTTCACTTACCATTATGTTTCTGGGTGCATCCAATTTCCCCAGCACTCTTTTAACAGAATTTTTAATTGTAAGACCAAGTCTCCCTAAGGTGCTAAGTTGCCCAGGCTAGGTTCAAACTTGCAATCCTTCTGCCTCTGCCTCCCAGAGTGCCATGATGCCTGGAAGATTTAAGTTCATTAATTTTAAATTGTCCCCTTAGAACCAGAATACATTAAAGAGATATTTTCATTTAGATTTTTATGAAAGGTACATACTGACATTAAAAGAAATTGAGAAATTAAGAAATCATCCATTTTAATCCAATCAATAATATTGAATTTCATTCAGTTTTATGAAATGTCATTTTAAAAACATTTTTTGGGGGATTGAGACAAATTCTCACTATTATGATTAAGGCTGGCTACAAACTCACAGTGATCTTCCCATCTCAGCTTTCCAAGTGCTAGATTTACAGGGGTGTGACACCATGCCCAGGCAAATTTCTCTGTAAAAGTCATTTTATTGATCTATGTTTGAGTTGCAAAGAGTTGCTCATATTTAATGTATAAAAGTTGCTGGTATTGGGGATGATTTAATTACCAGTTAAATTATAGTATACCTTCCTGGTCTTTTCTCAGGTGTTCATTTTTCCCCACACTTAATAATAAATATGCTAGAGTTTTTAAAATGTTCAAAGATACATTTTTTGAAACAAGTTTTTGTATTAAGAGAGCAAACATCCTTATTGTTAAAAAATTACAAACTGAAAACCTATGAAGAAAAAATGAAAATCATCTTAACTGTACAACTGAGCAGGATCCAGTGTTAGTAATTTCTGGGTCTCTTCACAGTTCTTTTTCCCTGTAAACACATAACATTCATTCAGAAATTGGAATCACACTGTATTTATGCACAAAATTATGTTCTGCTTTTTTCTCCTTTATCCTATTTTCTGATATAGGAGATTAGGATTTGGCAAAGCTGGCTGGGGAAGCAGGTGTGACCTATTAATTACAAGATTCCAGACCACATGCACAGAACAATTCCCAAAGCCATCAGTGTGGGCTTCTAGTGAGAACTGGAGCAGGTGTGCAATATAATGGCCTAGATCTGATGTCACCCTGAGGGGTGGGATCCCCGCACCACCTCACAGGACCCATTTGCAAAAGTTCTGCCAGTTTCCTTGCAATTTGTACAGCACAAAAGGACCCAGATTCCAACGGGCACTTGCTATGGGGACTTTCCTTGTGATCACTCTCCCTCTTCCTCAAGGTATACTTTTATCTTGCTTTTTCCTCTTGACCAACGCTTGCTCTGCAGGGCAAATTTTTCCTTCACATTTTACTTTTACTTTTTCAAGTAAACTTTACCATGGCTTTTGCTCATTTTGCTCAATTTTTTGGTTGAGACAAGAACCTAGAATCCAACTCTAGAAGGGAGAGCATTGGTATTTGCAGTAATGTTTATTTGGTGAGGCCACAGAACACGCTACCAGAAAATGTATAAACACACCTTTAGGCTATCAAATATTCTTTGAAAGTATAATTTTAATGGCCACATAATAGTTGTTGCCTAGATAAAAGTATTTCAAAAGAAAATGATTTCTCTACGCAACTGTTTCATTAACGTTATCTTCTGTGTACACACACTGAGCTACACTCTGAGCTTTCTTCTCTGCCTCTCTCTCTCTCTCTTCTCTCTCTCTCTCTCTCTTCTCTCTCTCTCCTTACTTTTTATCTCTCTAGTTTTGAGATAGAGTTTCACTGAGTCATTAAATTACCCAAGTTTGGTGCTTAAATTTGCAGTCTCTTTTCTGCCTCAGCCTCCCAGAGTGGTGGTATTACAGCTGTAAGCTGCCACTCTCAGCTATAAAGTTTGTAAGATTTTTAGAAGTGGAAACACCTCGAATAAAGTAGAGAATCTAGCTTGACTCAAAATGTCACTTCACTTCATCTTCTAAAGTAGGGAATCACACATTAAAATGTTTGGACTATTAATATTATTTCTAGGTTAAAGAAACTATAGGAACCAGTATTTTAATATGTATGTAAAATATGAAGAAACCTTAACATACTAGAGCAAAAAGTCTACAGCTCGTGATTGCAAATAATCAGTCTACTTAAATACACTCCAGGTATCTGTGGCCTTGCCTACATACCCACCCACGCCCTACTTGCCGGAAGTCTGTCCACACCAAGTTTCCTGTGACACCAAGTTTCCAGTTCTCTTTGTCTGAGCTGCAGGTCCTGCTGTTGTCATGACTCCCACAGGTCCTATCAGAGGGTGACTGGTTTAGGTGAAAATTTTCCTCTCTCTGCATAATGGCCAGAGAGAGGAAAATTTTCCCATTTGCACCATTCCAAGTGCAATGGCAAGCAGAAACACTGAAACGACACCCAGGATTTGGAGGCAGATTTATTTACACCGATGGGCACTGATTGGGATCAGGTCCTCATCTCTGGTGGTCTAGGGCCTATATGGGATAAGAAAGCAGGAAGTATAGAGACAGAATGGCTTGTCAGTTGGGGATTGGTTTATACAGTGTGCATCATAGTGACCAGCTATGCATCGCAGTGACCAACTGTTTCTAAGAGACAGATGCTGCTGGAACCGGAACAGAAATTATTACCTGGGCAACTGAGAAACTGAAATGTGCAGAGGGAGGGGGACATTTTCTGTTACACAAGAACTGTCAAATTTTCTCCTAGAGCTTCACTGGGATCCCAGGCTTAAGAGGAAATAACTATGTTTTTTAGGAAAATTCTTACTCCTCTCACTATGAAAAGACCATGTTTTCTTGGCCCCAAGAAAGCAAAAGCAAATGGATTTGGTCTTGGCCTGGTCTCATGATCTGATTCATTCTTTCTTATCCAGGATTTTCAGAGCGACAGATGCCCCACAAATAGAAATAGGTCAATGTGATCTCACCTAAAATTAAAAAACAAAAATGTGTTGGAACAAAGAGCTACAGCTTGTGTTCCAATAAGCTTCAGACAGCTCACTTGGGAATACTGAAGAACAGAGGGAGATAACTATTATAAAATCTGATTATATATAGTGTCCAAATAACAGCCCCCTTGCCTGACTCCAAATCTTTAAATCCACTGTAATAAGGAACACCCTCTGACTTGAAGGCAAAGACTCCATTAAAATAACTGCTATGCAGTTGTTTCCAAACAGGTCCATTCATTAAGTGATTAGGAAACTAACATTCAGCTTCATGGCTATTTATTTTCAACATGAATGGTACAGACAAGTACTCATAAACGCAAATACTCCAGAGTTTGTGCTGTGTATTTAACCCCTCATTTAGCAAATCACAGGTGTTGTATAGGTTGTGAGCATAACGATTACATGTGCCTGACTTAAAGTACCCTGTTGGTGGCACTGAAGGAAATAAAAGAAACACACAGCTGCTTCATTAAGCTGGCACATTATTTCCATTATTGCATGTGTAAGCAAAATTGTTAGTATCACGTACCCCCATGAAAGCACCTTCCTCTCTACAATTCACCCGCCATCCCAAACCTTCTAAAAGTACCCTGAACTTGCCATGATTACTTAAGAATGAGGAAAAGAGTCTTTAATTATGTACATGTAACCTATCTGGAATGGAGTCAGTTCTCTGCTTGCCTTCAGCTATCAGGACATCCTGTAGATTCAGCCTTCAGTGCTCAACTCTTCTCTGAATCCTTCTCTTAATAGTTATAAGACCCTGGAATTCACTGTTTCCCTGGTGCAGACTAGAATTATGTGTTCTGCCAATATCTGCACAGTAAGGGAGGAAAGAGAGCTGGAGGAAAATACAAGGAATGTTAATAAACAATCTGATGGAGGTCAGATTGTTCCACAGGCTTTAACATGGCAACACAAAGGAGAAACCTGTTTAGTAGTATTTAACAGGCAGGAAGCCTAATTTAATTTAAAAGAGATTAGCATCATTGCCAAAATACCACTGATTTTTTAAAAATCTCCTCCTGTATATATATTCTTACATGAAAAATAATAAATGCCTTAGCCTTTTCTGGGTCAAATACAATTTCTAATTAGACGCCTGTTGAGTTCTCCAATGCTCAGGAAAGAAGGCCAGATTTTAAGATTCATTTATACTTGGAGCTGTTGTGTTGCTGTTTCCCTTCTCTGACTGCAGATGAAACGGGAATCACGGGCCGATGCCAGTGCTATAAATAGCAAGAAAGTTCTAACGGTGAAATTTTCCTGTTATGGAACAAGAAGATCCCTCAAGTCTTCAAATGGAATAAAAATCACATTATAATAATCCAGGATTGTCTGTCTTCAATAGCTAACTCAGTTGCCAAACTCCCGAGATGGTAATCTTCTTTAGATAAAGAACCAAGTCTTTGAAATAGCTGTCCAGGTTATTATTTTCCAGTCTTAGGTTAGAAGTCCAGTCCTTTGTCTCTACATCTGGGAACAGTAGTCCCTCATAATCTACACAGTGGTACAGTCATAGCTGGTCGAATGGAGACACCACCCCACCAAGAATTTCCAAGAATTTGGAACTGAAACTAAGAGCAAGGGAGATGAATGACAGCGAAAGCAGCACTGAGCAGGCTCAAAGGTGGAGTGGTGATTAAACTGTATGGATTACAAAACAGAGCAAGTTGAAGAGCCATGGCTGAGATCTCAAGAACATCGTCAGAAAATACTACATTAGTCTCTTGCTCCAGTGTGTTCCTGCACCCAGCTATATTCATGCTTTTGGATTCCATAATGGCTGCTTTCATCTTTATAATAAATTCCTCTTTTTAGTCCAAATTGATTTCATTGAACTTCTGTTATTCTCAGCCAGGAAAGTTTTAGAGAGTATCTTTGGAAATTGACTTCATAATTGTTTATTTAAAACTAAAATCATTCTAGTTTTAAAAATTAGTCTAAGATTAGCCAAACATGAATATTACTGTTAATTTTGATATTTTAAAATTATGGTAGAGAATTTTTTTAAAAAATTCATCTCTCTGTTATTTTGATTGTTTGCTCTTCTACAAAAAAATGAAATAATAAGTGAGACCAGGTGGTGTCTTAGGCCATGTATTTTTAGGGAAAATTTCACATTCATAAGTCTCTCCTGACATCAAGTAGATCTGAGCATTCCTTTTATGTACCAGTGCACGTTGTTTATGGCTTTATTGTAAGGGTACCATATTGCATAATGATTACTATTCCCTGAATACACTGTAGCTCTGCTCTGTGCTAAACATTGGGAATCCAAGATTTTAAAGCCCACAAGTCCAGTCCTTGAGGGAAGACAAACTGGCATAATGACATGTGAGGTGGGACTTTCCTTGCTGCTTCAATGATTGACAAATACCTGGGTAGCCTATAAAAGGTGAGAAACATCTCTGCTAAGAAATAGCCACCAGTCTATGACTCCTCACCCAAATTCGACCTATAAAAGAGAGGTCTATTTCTAAAAAAAATTTATTTGAAGATAATTCATAGGAGGAGAGAGCTTTATGGAGATTTCCTACCTTACCTCTTAAGGGAAAAATGCCTCTTGCTCTCTCAAGACAAGCTGCATCCGTAGGGTGCTCAGAGCATAAAAAAGGTACATCCAGGACTTCATCAGGCAGAGACTGTTCTAACTCAACTGAAGGCTGGTGGAAGACATAGTAATAATCTAAAAAAGAGATGGTTGGAATTGAAATGACCTGCATGTCTAGATTTTGCTGGGTTCAGAAGTTGTCTGGTGAGACAAGCAGACTCTTCAGCTCACGGTTTCAGTCCATAGACCGTTGACTCCAAGGCAGAAAGTTCATGGCACAAGAGTGTGGAGGAGGAAAGCTGATCACTTCATAGCAGCCAAGAAGCAGAGAGCAGAGGAAAGGGCCCTAGAAAAGACACCCTTCAAAGGCACGCCCTCAGTGACCTAATTTCTCCACCTAACACCATTTCCTCAGAGCGCACCCTCCAGCTATGAGTTCACTAATGGATCCACCACTTGATGATGCCAGCTTCTCATCATCTGAAGATCTCTCTGGGCCTCACCTCTGGGCATTGCCACAATGGGGATCAGGTCCTCAATATGTGAGTCTTTGGAATACACCCACAGAAACTGTAACTGCAGTGGAGAAATTCATAGAAAAATAAATCTCTTGTTAGTGAGTTAATTCCCAGCAGGATCTCTGGAGAGCCAGCACATGCATTTAGACATTTGAGGGTCAAAACAGATCCACAAACAGCCTCAGTTAAATAAACAAATATTTGCCTCTCATCTCCCCGTCCCTCTTCCTGAACTCAGGCCTGGAATCACCTTAAATCCACTGAAAACTGGATGAAAGATGGGAAAGTCAATATTATGCTGTACTTTTTAATATCTAAAATTATTCTTAAATAACTGAAGTTTTTAAAAGTGATAATGTATGTCCTAAGGAATTCTGACAGTATTTGAAAGAATCAATGAGAGAAATCACAGGTGAATTCACCTTATTCAATAGACTGGTCAAATAAGCAAACATACAAGGTATGCTAAAAAACTATAGCGAGGGCTGGGGATTTAGCTCAGAGGCATATGCGCCTGCCTGGAGAGTGCAAGGTCATGAGTTCGATCCCCGGTACCAAAAAACAAAACAAAACAAACCAAAAAAATCTATAGGGAATGTTTAAACTTAAAGAATTTGTGACAGTACAAGACACATTTCTATTAATTCTCCTTGAAATACTTTCCTGTGCTTCAAACACATATATCTCTTAGCTCTTGTCACATTCTGATGCAGTTCTAGAAGTCCTCTTTCATGAGTGTCTTTAGTTGCACTCTGCCAGCTGCCTCAATGTCCTGAAATCAATTCAAAACATTTACCTTCTACAGCCATTTCTACTTTGGAGAAGAATCAGAGGTCCAGCGGTGCCAGATCCAGTGAACAGGCCAATGAGGACACACTGTAATGGTTTTATGAGCCCGCCTTACTGTTGGATGGCATTCAGTAGCAGTATATATGATATTTTTTTAATCACAACTTGTAATGATGCTAAGCATAGAGGATTTCTAGAACTGTGTTGGAAAGTGTCAAGAATGAAAGAATACGTGTGTTTGAAGCAAGGGTGACTATTTTGAGGGGAATTAATGGCAATATAGCTTTTACTCTAATAAAAATCTAAACATTCACTGTAGATTGGGATCACAATTTGTAGGTAGAAGAGAAGGAGTAAGTGCCACTTCACACACGGGTATGGGGGATCGGGAACAATGTGAAGGCTCCTGAGTGGTTCTCAGGAGATCCACGTTGGGGGTGGTTCCCAGAATCAATTAACTCAAATAGCAAACAGGTATTTGAATGAAAGATTGGAAAGGAACGCAAGCAGGCAAAAGGAGAGGTGTGTGAAAATTTCTAGAAGCAAAGGAAACCACGGTCTGTTTCAGAAATTATAATTCCATGTGCTTGTTCTCTGAAGAAGGTACAGAGCAAGCTAATGAAATAGATGCTTGTTCGGAGCTTTATTTTTTTATTTATTTATTTTTTTACAGTGCTGCTTTCAGTTTAGTATGATTTTTTTAAAAGAGAATAAAACAAAAGAGGGCAGAACAAAGCGTATCAGAAAAGAACAACATATAAAACCATTCAGAAGAATGAAAGAATTACAGGACATTCTGAACCGAATAACAGAGAATGATCAATGGCTACTATAATATCTCATTTTCAATAAAAAATTTGTTCATACTATCACATATATTAAAATCCCAGTAAGACACAACATGATAGAACCGATGGTAATAGCAGAATAGAAGCATGGTAGGACTTCTAAGCAAGATGATATTAAATCAGCAATGGCTGCCATAATGTTTTGTTTTCTGCAAAGCAGCCATTCGTACCATCATGTGTAATAAAGTCAAACAAAACAGATTAAAACCATTCCAACTGATGAATGAAAACATTGAAAGGCTTCAAAGCAATGAAATGGGAAATCATGATTACCATAAAAGTTTATATACTGTTACCAACTCTCATACTAGGAAGACTATATGTTATTTACACATGTGAATTTGGTTTATTTAGCTTATGAGTATGGTCTTAAGTCATGTCCATTTATTTATAAATATCTCAATGTGATCATTCTTTATAGCTGAGTAGTACTCCATTGTATAAAAATGCCACAACTTTTTTATCCATTCCTCAGTTGATGGGCACTTAGGTTGTTTCCAAGATCTGGCTATTACAAATTGTGCTGCTATAAACATGGGTGCACATAAATCACTGTGGTACGATGTTTTC
>PVJX010039592.1:0-15666 GCA_004027295.1 Dolichotis patagonum
AATATTAATAAGTTCAATGATAGCTCTGACTTCTACTTGAAACCGTCCATTCTTTTAAGCAATGTGTGTCTAGGGTCTTCTTTAGTTGGCAATTTCAACTATCATAATGATGTAATTAACTGATATCAACAAGGCACTGAGTGGTTTTCTGTCTGCCTTCTTAACACAATCGTGATGATAGTATTTCACACAGTAGGAAATCAGAGAAAAAGAGAGAACTAAAATCACAGGAATATTGATTGTGCAAGATATGGCTTGACAGAATGAAGACATATAAAAGCAAGAAAAAGTTGATCTGCACACTTAGAAATCTCCATTGACTACCATTATTTTGGAAAGAACATTTTGCTCTGTGTAAGCTAATGCCTTTAATATCATAAGGATAGCTTGGAAATAGTAATTGATGGCCACTGTGGCATGCTACATCCTGGCAAATACTGTGCAACATATCTTTAAATATTTTCATACAGTACTTTGACATTAAATATGTCTATTGACCATTTGACTATCTGAATAATTAGCTACAAGTGAAGTAGTCTATACAGAATAAATTTAAAAAGCAATTACTGTAACAGGTAGAAGAGAAATAGTCTTCATTTTTCTTTTTGAAACACTGCTCTCTTCTTTAAAGGATAAGGTAAATGTGAGATTTTTATTTAAATATCTGCATTGCAAAATATACTAATGCATTGAAATATATTATTTCTTTAAAAAGATTTAGTGCTTTTTACAAGATTTAGTGCTTTAATTCTAATTTCCTACCATTGCCCTATTTGAATCTTCTCCTTTCCAGATTGAAGGAATAAATCACTCCTGGCAGGCTCACGTGTTTACAAGTTCTAGAGTCTGTGCTTACCCTCTCCTGGTTCCCCATCTTCCTCCAGTGAGGTTTATGTTGGCCACGTTGGCTCTAAGTGGGTGGAGTTCATATGGAGTTCTCTTCAGTTTTGATGTTTTCCTGCAAATTTCTATCTCATTCTTTGATCGTCTTAGCTGTGAAAAAAGGTCTTTTCTGCCAACTTGTGACCAGTAATGCAGACATATGCAAGCAACGGGGCATCCTATCAGGCTCAGGATAGACTTCATGTCCACCTTGGATGTAACGCTAGCCAAAGTGAACATCATGGGCACATGTTCCACTAACTGAGTCAGTGGGGAGCCTCCCTCCAGCAGGCTAGAAGCATGGCTAGTTTTGTAACAACTAGAATTGCCTTGTAGTAAAACAGCGAAATTTCGATTGATTTTCTTATATTACTTTAGAAGATGTGAAGAAAAGCTATTGGTACAGATCCAGCCTTTCCGTGCCATGTCCTACATCTGATCTTCCAAAATCAGCCCCAGAGTAGTTTGTATTGTGCTGCTATTTTCCCAGACTGAGACTTTGAGGTTTGGAAGAGAACACATGCAGACTGGTTTGCTTGCTTTAGAGTTCATATGAAGTGGTATATAGACACATTAACTGAAGGTGTTCACAACTTGAGGGTGTACATAATTTATAACAACGGAGTAAATTTCCTTATAAGAATCCATTTCAATCCACTTAGACTTTAAAAAAAGGAACCCATTTGGAAGACTTTACTAGGATACTTTATTTCCAAGTCTAAAAAGAAAGAAAACAAACAAAAAACATCAGGAAAAAAAGAGAGAAACGAGGAAAGGAGGGAAAAAGAATGAGAAAAGATAAATGATATAGGGAGGGATATGAGGAAGAACAGAGGAAGAGAGGAAGAGAAAGAAAGAAGCAAGGTGGAAAAATTCCCTGAAGTTCCCAGTGCTGTTTAATTTTCCTTTTTGTAGTAGCTTAGGCAACAGCCAAACATCCTAGCCATTTTCTAATAATAAAAAGTATGCATCTGGACTTAATTGCATTCCCTGTTCAAAGTGTCAAATAAATGGAAACCCTGTCCTGAGATTTTAAGAAGGAAAATAAATCAATCAGAAATTCACGTGACAGAAACATCACACAGAGATACCTGTGTTTTTGTAGTACTTAAGAATTGTGGGGAAATTATTTACCCTTTCTGAACTTCATTCTCTTGTCTATTAAATTGAGCTTTAAAAGTTCCTATATGATGAAGTTCATCAAAAATAGATAAAAACATCAATTTTATGTAACAAACAGAAAATTATTCATACTTAATAAATGCTTATGCTTCTATTTTCTCTCCTCTCTTCTCCTGTGGACACCTTGTCCTTTGGAGTTTGAATGCACTACATTTATCTCTCTCACCTTCCAGCTGAGCTCTGTCCCATGCTTGATTTTCTCTCTCACTTAAACATGGTCTACAGTTTCCACTTGGTTTATATTAAACAATAAATATTTGAATTTTTCATATATTTTTCTAGCTTTGTTTTATATTTATAGATAATGCTAATTGTTCAGTTTGCCACGTTTAGTTATATATATATATATATATATATATATATATATATATACACATATATATATATATCCTCATATAAAATGAAGGGATTCATTTCTACCAGTTTAATGTAACTGGAATTTGCATAGGTTAATATCTTTGAAAATGTAAATAATTTGTGAAAGCATGTCAATTTTCATTCTCATTTTATTTCTCTTTTCTTTGTAATTAAAGAAAACACCACATAACTACATTGTCCAGAAATCACATCAGATCATGACACTTTCCAAATGCATCTGAGTGAATCCTTCTGAAAAATAATAGTAATCTGACATAATTATGTAAAATAGTGAGTCTAGCACTAAACTTCAAAAAGTACCACACAATGCCTATAAATTAAAGGTTAACTAATGTTGAATCAAAACTGTCAGTTCTTCCATTCTAATTTGGTTCATTTGGCCAAAGTCCAAACTCTTATATATTAGGTGTTTTATGTATGTCAAGTGACATACAGTAAAAGTTATTTTAGGAATTTTTCTGTCTGCTACTAATACTCTGCAGTGTATTATCGCAAACTGTATATTCTTCCTGTAAAGCTGCTAATGACAATAAAGGTAAAGTGAAATACTTCAATTTTTCTATGAAAAATTGTTCTTTATTTTTATCTGAAATGTAGAAGTTTTCCCTTTATCAAAATTATGACAGGTTTATTAATATTTCTAAAGTATTTGCACTTATATGTTTGGAATAAGTAGGATTATGACATGGGTAGCTTTGGTTCTATATTGGGCTCCAGTGTTTAATCAACATGTACAGGTACAAAGACAATCCCAAATTCAAAAGCTTAGTGAAATTTTGCATAGATTCCTAAAGTTAACAACAAAAAAGTATAACACATCTCTGTGTTAAATGATCTACCATTAATTTTTTGAGTTAATTTGAATCTAATTAAGAGACAGAGACTACTGCCTATTTGCATCATGGTCATTTGTCCATTATTTATTAGCCTGTTTTCAGATGTATAGTTAGAAAATAATTTCTCCCATTCTGTCAGATGTCTCTTGATTCTGATGATTGTTGTCTTTGCTGTGCAGAAAAAGTTTTCATTTAGTGTCATCCCATTTGTCTGCTATTGCTTCTGTCTTCTATGCTTTTGGAATCTTGCTCAAAAATTTCTTACTTCTTCCCATATTCTAACATATTTCCACTAAGTTTTCTCTTTAGCAGTTTCAGCTTGTGCAGTGTTTTAAATTTGTCTGAGATCCATTTCATATTGGGTTTTGTAACTGGTAAAGACTGAGTTCTAGTTTCATTTTTCCCTGTCTGGATATCCAATTCTCAGCATCAGTAGTAGAAAAAAAAACAAGTTGTTTCTCTAATGTGTGTTCTTAGCAACTTTGTTGATAATCAGTTTGCGATAGTTACACAAGGCTAAATTCTGTTCATTACTTTGAATCGCTGATTTTGTGCCAGTATGACTTATCGAAGCTCACACCTCTCCCTTTTTTTCTTTTTGGTCCCAGAAATTGAACTCATGACCTCACACTTGCCAGGCAAGTGCTTATGCCACTGAGCTAAATCTCCAGCCCCAATGTCAATATGACTTAAAATAAGTAAAAAATGCTTCACTAGATACTTCTCAGAGCTAGTGGTTCAAATGGCCAGCGGATACATGACCGAAAAATGCTCCACATCGCTAAACTACAAGCAAAACCGCAATGAGGTACGAGCTCACTCTATTTACAAGGGCTACTAGCAAAGACACTGAAGATAACGAGTACTGGATGCAAGCTGGAGAAAAATGAAACACTGTACGCTGTTACTAGGAATTTAAGTTAATACAGTTATTGTGAAAAAATTAGGGTGTTCCTTCAAAAAGTAAGAACAAAACTGCCATCTGATCCAAACCCAAGACTGAGTATTTAGCAAATCTATCTCTACTTCATGTCTATTGCAGCCCTGCTCACAATACTCAACGCATGGGAGCAACTGTGGAATGGATACAGGAAATACGGCACATACACCCAATGCAATAGTGTTCATTCATAAAAATAGAATAAAACCATATCATTTGTCACAAATTGGAAGGAAACAGAAATCATTATGAGTAATTAAATAAATCAGGTAAAGAACAATTAGCATCAGTTGGTATCACTCGCATGCCGAAGCTGAGAGTTTATTTTAGAGAAATTACCAGTGAAAATGAGTGTAAGAAGTAGAAAAAGGCAGAGGGCAGGAGGAAGAAGGTGCAGGTGAGGAAAGATTCAACAATGGATACTGAGTTATAGGCAGGCGGATTAAAAAGATCAGGTATAATATTTATAGTAGTGTGACTATAGATGAACTATTTTGAAAAGAAGAAAATCTTTTGAAAGTCTTCAACAGAATGATAAATATTGAAGATAAACATGTTTAACCTTATTTAAACATTCCATAATGTCTACATATGTCAAAACATCCTGTGATACACAATGAATAAGCATATTTTTATGCTTTTATTTATCAGGTAAAAATAAATTATGCAAATTGAATGAAAAATAAAGAAAATAAAAGCTGTGTTTTTAACTTGTGGCCTGAGATGTTAAATGGTGAAAATATGACTCCTGATAATGTGCTTTGTTTTCTGCTTCATCTCCCTTCCACCTTCCCCTCTTCCCTACCATCAGTCCTATTTTTTATCTTTCTCCTTTGACTGTACCCTTCTCCTCTCTCTCCTTCATCCTTCTTCTCATTCATTTTGAAATATAAAACATCAGCAAAGTAGAGTGTTAACAACTCTTCCACATGATCAAGAGCCAGTGTTGCTTTACCATTGAAATGAACATATGCAGAATCCTCAGCACAATAAAAAATGTTCCTAAGTAATGACTGTATGAAAATACCTAATAACCACTTAACAGTTTACCTGAATCACCACTTGGTCAATGTCCTGGTGTAAGTATTGACTAAGGGCCAGGGATATAGCTCAGCAGCACAGCACCTGCCTGACAAGCATGGGGTTGTGAGTTCCAGTCCTGGTACAAAACAAAACAAAACAAAACAAAACAAAACAAAACAAAAAGTACTGACTATCTCAGGAAGGTGTCATTTCAACCAACTGATTCTTGCTTCCATGAAATACACTCATACATTTGTTTATTTGCTTTATGTTGGGGATTTTATGCATAAAATTTATTGAGAACATAGTATTCACCTTTGATGTATGTTTCTACTGAAATACAATAAATTCTGATTGTTTCTTTTCCTAATTTGTGTTTATTTTATTTTTGAAAAATAACCTATAATTTTGTACTACAATCAATAAAAACTCTTATCATAAATACATTATGTATAAGTTTTATACTTCTCAAGGATGCCA
The DNA here is from genome assembly GCA_004027295.1 of Dolichotis patagonum. Taxonomy (NCBI): domain Eukaryota; kingdom Metazoa; phylum Chordata; class Mammalia; order Rodentia; family Caviidae; genus Dolichotis; species Dolichotis patagonum. The sequence goes on from PVJX010039592.1 coordinate 5,722, forward strand.
CGATATTCTTTTACAATACAAAACTGACAAATTCAGGACATTTAGACTAAATAAGAAGGAAGTGTCAAAAGATTTGCAAAACAAAAAAGAGAGAAAGGGAGAAATGTGAGCATATCAAAGAGGAAGTCTGCGTTATGAAACGGACAAGATCGGGCGCGTTCAGGGTGGTGAGGTCGCAGACCATTATGAAATGGAAAGACAAAACATATGTCACTTTACTGTTAACTATTCATCATACAGAAATGATAGAATTTGAACAGCTAAATAATGCAAGAATAATTCCAATAGTAGTCAATCATTATAATAATTCTATGGGTGATGATGACAGAGTTGACCAATATCTAACAAGCTATTCTGTAATCAAAAAGAGAGGGAAATATTATTATAAAATATTCGTGCATCTGGTGGACTAAACTATATGGAATCTATTTTTATTGATTCAAAACACATCCTTTAAAATTTAGATTAGGTAATAGAACAAATAAGTGAAAAATGCAAGATAGCGAAATGCCAGCCAGAATGTCCATCATCTATATCACCACTGTTATGCTTCGTGGGTAGACAATTTATTGAAATTGTAGCAGCCCCAGAAAAAATGGAAAGAACCACACACCTGTGGTAATTATGTTGTTCAAAGAAAGACAATAATGCAAGAAGAGTTCAGCAAGAGACTAGATATGATTGTCTAGATTTTAATGTTGCATTGTGTGTTTAATGTTTTAAGATACAACATACACAGAAAAATTATTGAATACATTTGATAAAATTGTCATTTTTATATTCCCTGTTTTATTTCTTACCAAAATTAATGAAAAAGGTATTCCAGTTTTGGTCAAATTGTATTTAAATAATTGGACTGATGAGTAGTTGAAATTATCTAAAATGAAATATTTTACATTTTATTAATAGTGTCATCCAATTTAAAAGTATGAAGCAAAAACATGCAGGATTTTGATTTTCTCTTCTAATCTCACTGGTTAATTACCTTTCCACCCCAGGAGGAAATTAATTCCATGACTCAGTGCAAATAATGGGTTTAATTCCACAAAATGCCAACAGATATGCTTGAGAGGATTCGGTTTCCAAAGAAAGTAGTTTAAATGAGGTACCATCATCACTTAAACCATGTAGAGAGTGCGTTTTTTTTTTCTCTGACATGACGAAGAATGCAGGTTTTGATAAACTATGCCATCCATTATCTGCTATGTTCCAGAAGATTTAAATTATTCCTCAATATGCTACACTAATTTATTACTATGAAAACATAACCTTCACTTACACATAAAAATATTTTGTGTGTTTTCACTATGACATTACTTTTAAAAATCTTGATTAATGCTATATGGAAAATTTAGTTTAAAATTAATTTTTCTTCATTATTTTTGGATGAGTAACTGAAACATTTAGGAAAATATAAGTTTATTATCTAACTGTACCTATAATATTCAAGATGGGGTTTCATGTTTTTGGCAAGTTGTTATGTTTCAAAATTATTTGAATTTATATTAATTAATATAACAAACATGCTCTTTAGTTTTTGTAAGGTCTATGTGTGCCACATTTACTTTTTACAATGTTTTTGATAATCATTATTACTATACCCATTTACATCTCAAGAACCTCGAAGTATGTGGGTTACTTTTCCACAGATATATAAAATATTTACCAGAGAATAAAATAGTGGAGCCCCTATTTAATGAGTCCTCTTTTAGTGTCTCTTCTATATTTATCTTACAGACATATAGCAGGGACACCCACTTAGGTCTATTTTTGTCATTCTGTACTATATTCTGTGTACAACCCAGTAAGAATGCAAATCTGCTCATGTAACTCTGTTATTAAATCCTGGACTGCAGTCCTATCACTACCAAGCCACAAGGCCAAAATCATTAACATGGCTCAGGAATTCCTGCAGTAACGTTATTCTTTGCTGACCCACTTCTTTCCTCTCACTAGCCTTGCATTCTCATCACACTTGCGCTAGCCTCTCACTAGTCTGTGCATTTTCATCACATTGACTTTGATTCAAATTTTGAACTTCTAACACAGGTGTTTCCAACATTGCGGTCATACTGTCTGGAATGACCACTCCACCAATTCTTCAATTTGCAGAAGTGTTGGAAATGCTCGCCTCTCTTTTTTTCAGGGCACCACTTAATATTACTTCCCTGTGTCTCTGATATTTCTTGGAATCTTTCTATGCAGAGTAGGTGTTTCCTGTAGCATGTCAACTCCAGTGACTTATTTTTTCTACTGAGCTTTGAAGATATTGTGTAATCAGTTGCATGCTCATAACTGATCATTTTGAGTTGAGATCGATGACTGTTTGTGCTTGCTGCTCACACCCCAAATCCTTAATGAAGAACTGTAACTGGATACATAGATCTGAAGTCCTGTGCTCCTGGTACAGTGTAGGGAGACACTTATTTATAGGGGAATGATCTGCACCATTTTGGTTTTGTTTTATCCTTCATTAAGCTGATGTGTTCTCTACAGTAATGTGTGTACTAGTATGATATTCTGTTTGTAATACATATTATGAAGCTGTGACATCTACTGAAAAATTTTCTTCTGAAATTGGCTACATATTTCATATGACTACTGATTCATGGAGGGACTTTATATATGGTTTTCTCTTCCTTTACACAATCTTGTTTTTTATGACTCTCAGCACTGTTTTCTAGAGTCAGCAGACATTGTGTTTCAGTTTCTGAGTGAATTTCCAAGGCTTGTTGACTTAAACAATAAATCTTACTAATAGATGCTTTCTGGATGGAATATTTTCTTTGCCATTAAAAGCATATATCTGCTCTTCTAAGCTTGGCAGCCTCCATCTGAATTGTTCCCTAATGTGCAGTGATTATACCCTCAAACGTAGCCAAGGGTACATGAGCATTGGCCAACTTGGTCAGCCAAACTATAACTTCATTTACCACACTGCATCTTTCAAAGAGTTTCATTAAGTTTTTAAAGTTGTTTTCAATTATTCATTTAGTAGTATATGTAGATACTCAATAAGTGTCATTAATAAATGAGGATACCAGTCACTAGGCATAGAATAAGTGATCAATTAAACTGCGGAGTGAGATGCATGGGACCATATGGAGATTTCTCCACTGAAATAAATAACCCAGATAAATGAATAATATATGATCTACATAAATTACAAAAGCCAGCGTCAGTGGTCCATACCATTATAATCCATGGCAACAGATTACAAAGGAAGAGAAGTAATCTTTCATGGGAATCAGACAACACTGCTATTGGCACTATGTGGCTAAAATTTTTCTTCAGAATCTACATGCTGAGTATAAGAGTTTGCTCAATTTATGAAACATCTAAACAGAAGAGTGCATATGATGTGGATACATATTACAATTTAATAAAAATATCTAAATAAATTAATATGCAGTATTTCATGTAACTGTTATACTAATGAAGATGATTTAAACTTGCTAACCAGATAACCACATAAACCAGATAATTATTTTTACATAGTTACAAAATATAATGAATGCTGTAACTTGCCAATTTTCTAAAGGCATATATCACTGTTGGAACAGTTTCACAGTTTGAGATATCTTACTGCTTTCATGTCAAAATAGCTTTGGATGAAAATAGCAAGTAAATTTACTCAGTAGAGTTCTATTTTTCTATGTTTCCTTCAAATATCAGCAAAAGTACTTTCATTACTATACCTAGTTTTTTACTTCTTTGGTATCTGTACATTATAGATAGAATATTCTTCCACCATTTTCTTCTGAAAATTTTGTGTATATTTTTAAACAATAATTATACAGCTAGAGCAAACAATTTTATAAGCATGTTATCTCCCAACATGCAATTAATTTCATAACAAGAATACAGCTCATTAAGCAATATAAAAAAGACGTAGATAGTAAAGCAGTTCAAAGATTCATTTGATCAGTTCAGTTAATGGCTATTTGTGCAAGGTTGTCCATTGAAGTAGGAGGAGTCATTTGTGTTAAAAATAGCCCTAGTATCCAGATATTTAGAGGGCTAATATATAGTTTGAGAGCAGAAAAATCATTCACAATCATGGGTAGATTGCAGTGGGTTGCAGTTCAAGAAACTTCCCAGAATCCTCATTCTGGATAGCAGGACTCATGCCTGAGTTCTTGGAAGTGTTAGTTCACAAGGATCATTTGCTGTGTTACCCCTAGAGGAAGGTGTTCAGCCTGAGATGTAGATTGTCCAAAGTCATGCCCTCTTAGGGAAGGGCAGGTCTTGCCTAATTGTGGGCTTCCTATATAAAGGTCTGTGTCCTTTGGCTTGGTGAATACCTGTCCCTAAGTGACAGACATCTTCAGAGCTTTTAAGCTGTTAAAAATGCACCCCTGTTCATCTTTGTCTCCTTGGAACTCTGTTGCCTTTATAGTATAGGTGTTTTTCTTGAAACTGTTCTCTATTAAAATGCAAATCTCTGTCTCAAGGTCTGTTTCCTCCATACATCATGTAAGACAATTGTTATCAAGAATAGTCTAAGAAAGAAGATTCCAAGATAGAATATTGAAACTGGGTTACTTTTCTTTCAAGGTGTCTCCAGAAATCTCATCACAAGTGATATACACAGCATGGATAGACCTTCTGAGCTGTGATGATGTTTTAATTAAAATGCTATAATGATGAACTGGATGGTATATTTGAAGAGGAAACTGTAGTGGCAGACTTAATAGGCCAGGATTTAAAGAAACGCATGCACAATAAAAAGTACATGTGAGGATTACAGAATTTGGTGACTGTTGCTGAAGGAAGTGGAGGCTTAAGAGGAAGACAGTAGAAAGATGAAGGTGATTAGTCCACAATTAAAGACCAAGTGTGCAAGCTAGAGCCTTTACAGGGAAGATTCACTATAGAGAATACATTGGCTAACTGGTTACTAAGTAGTCTGCAAAAGAACGGGAAGTTTAGGGACCAACAAAGTAAGAAAGAGATGTAAATGAGCTTATGAAAAAGGGAAAGTATTGTAAAATATTTTCACTGTCATTCAAATTGGCTTTTACCTCGAAACAGTGCTTATTTTTCCTTTGCTTTCAATAGTTTTATCTTTAGTTTATAGAAACTATTTGTGTGTCTTAGTGTGATTTCTTTCTTTCTTTTTTTCTTTCTTTCTTTCTCTTTCTTTCTGTTATCTTACTACAATAATCATTCACCATTTGGGAAATTTTCAGCTATAACTTTTAAAAATATTTTTTGGGTACACAGCATCTCCATATTACTGGATCTTTCACAATAAATGTGTTAGCTCTTATTGTTTTCCAATGTGTCCCTGAGGTTATGTTCATTTATTTCCTGTCTCCTGTTTCTTGGATTAAGAAAATATGACTGCCTCAAACTCACTTCTTCCTCTCCTCTGTCATCTCCACATTATACTGAGTTCATCCAGTGAGGTTTTCTGTGGTTGTTGTTGTTGTTGTTTCCTGGTTGTAGTATTTTTTAGTTTTATAGTTTGTATTTAGTCTTTATAGAACTCCATTTTCTTTTTTGATATTGTCTATTTTTTTCACTTGATTCAAGAAAATTTATAATGATTCTTTGAAGCATTTTAAGGTAGGTTGCATTAAATAAATAATGGCTCATAATTTCAGTATTAGAGTAATCCCAGTTCCTTCCTCAGCCCCAGTGGCACCAGGAAAGCAGGAAGGAGGAATTGGAATACAACCTAGCCTGACCGTCTTCTCCTGCCTTGTTGAGTGGGGTAGATTTAGGTACTCCCTTGTCCCCTGGACCCCCTGATGACAGAAGTGGAAGGCATAGTGATACAGCAACCTGCTTCATTTTGTGCTGTTCAATTTCTCGACTGCCATATGAGCATGGATAGACCTTCTGAGCTGTGACGAGGTGTTTGCTAAAATGCTATAGTCATATTTTCGGTGAACACGGAGATTCAAGTCTTCTTTGAATTCTGACTGCATAGAGGGTGGAGTAGGAGCATGAGAAGGATGATGTCTAGTGGTGGGGAAATGTCTGCTTCTAAATGACCCTGTTAAACTTTATTGCTGCTGGGTAGAGGGAGAGGATGTTTACTGCTGGGCGTTTGTGATTACACCATGGTGAGAGAGTTAAACATGGCCGGGTCCTGCATGGGGAAATTGAATCCCTGCTCCCTACTTACGCACCATGTAGGAGGCAGCATAACTTCCCTGTCAGCTTCACAGAAGACATGGGGCAGAAAGAGGGTACGTGGATATTTTTGAACATTATTTGGCTAATATAGAGCAGCAACTGCCAGAACAGTTTTGAATTATTTGGGTACCCTTTTTCTAGTTCTTTGGTACAGGTGAACAGAATTTTCTTTAAAACTGTCTTTTACGTTTTTGGCCTGTTGGTAGTTCAAGCTTAGAAGTTTTTGAAGCATCCTCCCTGAGATACATGGTGAGTGGTGATGAGAACACCCAGGAAACCCACCTCTACCTTGGTTATCAAGCCCTTGGACAGTCCATCTGCTCTGTTGACCTTCCATGTTGTCTTAGTTACTTTTTATTTGTCGCTGAGATAAAATACCTGACGCCCAAAGTTGGGAAAGGAAAGGTTTATTTCTTACAGTTTTTGGAGATTTCAGTCCATACTCAGTTGGCTCCAAGGCAGGGTGGCATGGTGGGGCCGCAGTTCATGGCAGCTGCAAACAGCAAGCGGAAACCAGCAAGAGAGAGAGACACCTTCTTCCTGCCAGTACATCACATCCTGGTTCCACCCTAGGAGGGTGTAGCACTGACACCACCAATCCAAGCACTAGACAATGAACCAGTCACAAATGCACAATACAAATACAGAGGCCTGGGGGACACTGACATAAACCATGACACATGTCATGGACACAAAACTTTCCCTCACTTGTTTTGCTATATTCAGTGAATTCTTTTACTTTTAAGGAAAAGAAACCTGGATGTATTAGAGTCATTTTCATTTGACCTAAAACAAAAGTCTAGTTGGTAATAAAGGGATATAAAAGAGTGACTATTACCTCAAAGAGGAGCAAATCTGAAGGGTAACCTCACTACCAAAATCTTGTTGAAAATGTAACTACATCTAATTTCATATCCTCTCTCTGCCTAGTCCCATGTCCTTTGAATCATCCAAAGGAACTGTTCTCAAGAATATTTCTTGGAAAATTACTTGATAGAAATTCTGAATTTGAATCTATTTTCCAAATGGTTTAAAATACAGACCAATCAAGAGGTGATTGATCTGCAGCAGGAGGTAATTGTGTGACCTGTACTCCCAAATATGATGGCCATCTCTCTTTGTTCTCAGTATATAACAATCCCGAGAGAACTGTCTCATTTTGTACATATCTTCATTTACTTCCTCAATTCTATTTAGTCATTGTTGTCACTTTTTTGGTTTATTGGCTTCTATCATAAACTGCTACAAATACTGATAGCTAACACTCAAACTTTGAAAAAAATTATAGATACATTATTCATTTTTGTCTAACATGTGCTCATTAAAATAAGCTTTTACAGCTCTACATACTAGAGATTTCTGGCCCATTTTAGACTAGAAGTTCAGCTTATCTTTGGTACAATCAACTCTAATCAGAGGTTTAGAAATCTAATGTCATCTGTTGTAGTCAGGGGTTATACACAGAACAATTAGAATCAGGACATGGGGTTTATAATATTATTTTTATGGTGGTCACCCAGAGTTAACACAAGAAAATGCAGGAAATCTATTCACAACACCAAAGACATAGAATATTTAGTCAAGAGCCTAAATCGCACAGCATTGTCCCACATAAGCCCAGATAAAGACCCAGAGCTCATGACAATGTCTCCCACGAGTCCAAGTGGAGGTCTAGAGCCCACAAGCAGGACTCACACCAGTCTCTTTCACAGATCCGTGGGAAGGCCCAAAGGTCAGCGGTGGAATCTAGGAAGTCTATGCCAGCAGGGTGAAGGAGCTGTGCTGATGGACTGTGGGTTCTACGCTGGAGCCAAGAATTCACACTCACAACAAGACCAGGGCTGTCCTGAAAATCACCACAGCCATCCTCAGTGACACGGAAGCCCTGAGCTCCTCCGACGACAAGCATAGTCGAGTACATGCCAGGAAGCCAGTGTGACAAGTTCATCCTGGAGACCAAGCAGCACACGTCTTTCCCTTCGGAGCCAGGAAGCAGTGCTTGATGTGAGGACCAGAGCTTCTCCAGGAGAACCAACAGCTCAAACAGCAACACACCGGTGAACCCACAACACCTCAACTTCTCAATGCCATAACACCTTAACGTTCTTCCTTCTCCCCACGTCTCCATTTATGTTGGCAACTTTCCTCAGGTGAAACATCTCTGCTCAGTGCCACACTGATGTAATCCAGCTGGCATTAAGTTGACCACCAGCTCTTAATCCATAGCATCATCTTTGCCACTGCCTTCTGTAGGATTCTGGATGTGAACTTATGAAAGTGATCTCGGCTGAGGCAAATTCCTTTTTTCAACTTGTCTTTACTTGAGTTAGGAATTGGTCCACTTGTATTTGTATTTTATTTTCTTTTTAGTCCTGCATGCCATATCTTTCCTTCAAAATCCAGCCTTGTTTATTTATCTTTTTCTTTTCTTTTCTTTTCTTTTCTTTTTTCTTTCTTTTCTTTTCTTTTCTTCTTTTCTTTTCTTTTCTTTTTTTCTTCTTTTCTTTTCTTGGTAACCTCTTCACTCTATCTGCACTATGACCAAATACTGGCATATTTAGCCCTGAAAGAACTTCAAGGACCTTTTTTCAGCAAATTAGTTAATATGTGTTAATTGAATTCACCTTTATTTTTACAGAATAACTGGAAATTCTAACGTCCTCATGACACTAAGGATTTACTTACAATTATGACTGATGCAGAAACATTAAAGTCGACAGCTTTTTCTGTCTCACGAAGGCTGTTGAGTATGGGTTTACACATGGTACCAGTCTTTATAAAGAACCTACAAGAAAGCAAAAGAGCAGAAGACAGTGAACAAAGGAAAGAACCAAACAATTGGTTGAACTCTTATATACATAATCCCTCCCAAAATTCATTCTGTTCTTTTGATCTTAGCTGAGCAATGGACGAGAGGCCCTCACAAACTTCTAGGTGTTTTATAATCTCTTTTCACTATTATGCATTCCCAGATTTTGTCTATTTTTTTATATTCTGCTGTGTTTTCCTTCTGCTGTGACTTACCCTTTAAGTTCTTCCTAATTTTTTGATTCTGTATGGTTTCATTGTCATGAATATGATATTTTTCTGATTCATATTTGTAGAGAATAGAGAATCACAATCTCAGATGCATTTTCTACACCAAGGAAGACTGCTAATATGGAAACATTAGTAGAAAAGTTAAACCAAAGCACTTTCATGTCAATAAATATTTCTATGCTTCTCAAACGGACACATTTGTTTCTAAAAGACTAAAACTTTAATATACGATTTACATATTGACAACCAAAGCACCTGGTGTATGTTGTGAAAAGCTAAATATTCAAAGTTCCCCTCAACTATATGAAGCAGAACAAGGCTTCAAAAATCTGTAGCCTTATTGATGATAGGTGTGACACGGAATCACCAATTTCTTAACTGCTTAGCATGTAGCTACCTGTAACACTGAGAAAATAAATGTCACAAGGGAAAAAGATATATCACAATCAAGCTCTGTTGAATGTTGAATACAATAGTGATACAAAATAGTGCTCACAGACCATTCTAAAAGGTCAAGTTTTGTTTCCGAAACAGTTTGGCTCCACACGCTGGCTTCCACGCATCACACAATGTAGAGAACAAGAAGTAGCCCTCGCCAAGAGAGTGTCAGCAGCATGAGCAGCTCAGAACCCTCTCCAGAAGTTACAGGAAGCTCTCGATTTTTTCACTCAGTAGATTTTAAAATGAGAAAACCAAGAGTTTTCAAGTGATTCATACTTAAGTATTTTCCCATGTAACTTTTTAAATGAGAGATTGAAT
>PVJX010039593.1:0-15660 GCA_004027295.1 Dolichotis patagonum
AAAAAAAAAAAAAAAAAAAAAAAAAAAAACAGGCTCCGGGGAATGACAAATCCTTGGTATCTTTTCCCTTGTTTAACTTTTCTAAAATGTTTTCCTTGGAAAGGTACTGAACCAAGACTTGTCAAGGCAGTTTCTTTGCCCTTGTCCTTTCCAGACAGCTTTTTCAACCAGGACCAACTTCACTGATGCAGGAAGGCAAGGCAGACTCCTTTTCTCACTGGGAGCCATGGAGCCCCTCCTGCTTCATAGCTCAACACTCATTCCTAATCCCTCTGCCTCCCCTTTGTTCCTCTCTCTGAGAGATTTGAGTCTGTTCCCCCCGCCACACCAAAAAATAAGCCATAAGATCATCTGCCAAAATTGTTTTGCCTGCAGAAATAATTTGAAGTTCCCTCCCACATTTCCCAGGGGATAGCAAGAAGTCTTGGGCTGTAAGAAAGTGTGTTGTTCGCTGACAAGTAGAGAGAAAAGGCTACGCTTTCTGAAAACACCTCTGGACCTCAGGAAGCTAAATTAGATAAATGCTAGAACAATGAAAAGCAGGTTTTTCTCATTTTAGCAGTATTCCTTTTTTTCTCCCAATGATATACTATATAATTACAAAGCTGGTTGAAATAGTACAAATGGAACATTATTATGCCTTTTAAACTTATGTCAGAACTCTATATTTTTTTAGTTTTTAAAGTACATCCTGTCATTTTACCTTGGAAGTAATATCTTTGTGATACAAGAACAAGAGTTTTTTTCCCTAATATCTTACAGAGGCCATGGGGATGTATTCAGCCATGTCATTCACTTAATAAATCTGCATTGAATGCTTACTAAGGAGACATTGACTTAGGGAACACATAATAGTACATCCTTGTTGATCTGGAATCAAACGGCCTTAACAGGCCTCTCTTAACCATCAACACTGTCCCCTATTGTAATCCTAAATTCTACACTTTCCTACAGAGCCTGCTCAGTGAAAACTTCACACAATTAAACATCCCCAGTCCTGAATATTCTTCCACAATGCCAAGGTCCTTCTGCTGGTCTCTGTGAGTAGCAGGAAGATCTCATTTTTCACTTCTTTAAGCTTCCTGTTTGCCCTATGTCAACAAGTGGGGGGAAATTTGGCTGAAATCAGAGACCCCTGTTTGGCCATCTCTTCTAGAAACAAAGATTTCAAGAAGTTAAAGCAATAGTTTTCAAATTCACTTGTATAATTAGAATCACTTGGGGAAGTTTTTGAACATTACCAGAACTTTAAGATTATTTGCACATCTCTACTTCTATCTTTGGAATTTATTGGCCAGTGCAACTTATTTTGTTGTTATTTAGATAAACTTATTTTCAAATAATTTTGATTTAAAGAAGAAGTGTAGACATAATGCAGATGTCCATTTATATTATAGACAGATACATGAGATTAATAATCAGAGAGGGTTGGGCCCTCAAGGAAGTCAATGAAAAAGATGAGACCCACCAAGTTGTGACTGCAGGTGAATTTGGAGAGAGCCAGGCATGCAAACCTTCCTAGAGATAAACAGCAGCTGGAAAGTATACTGTAACTAGCACCACCTGGTCCAGGAAGCCTAAATTGTACGTCCAGATATCTGGGTGGGTGATCAAAACGCCCTGACCCATAGCCCTAACCTTTTCTATGAATGCCTTTATTCTTTGTATGTTAGAAGTTATAGATAAGTTAATGATGGTTGTCATACACCCTTGCTATGTTCTTTGCTTCCCTATTGGGCCAATGCTTGCTAAACAACTATAATTGTAATCTTATAGGTTGATCGTCATTTGACCCATCATTACTCAAGGTTGCAAATTTGCTCTATAAAATGACCCTCACAAAGAACCTCAGCGACCACCCACTTGGGAGCCCTCATGGAAATTCAGGAGCTATTTTTCTTATTATTAGTTCCAATAAAACGCTTCTGACATCCTGCTTTGGTTCATGACTTCATTCCTCAATATTGTGAGACCACAGACTTGGGACATATGGTAACACATGTATCCTTCACCCAATTGCTTCCCTTCATTATCATTTTAAATTATTTGGCACATTTGTTAAAACTGGAAACCAATATTGCAGTGTTACTACTACGATCCAGACTCTATTCAGATTTCACTAATTTTCCCCTTGTCTATTTTCTGTTTCAATCCATCTGCTTTTTGATTGCTTGTATGTTTGCTTCACTTTAGTATATAGAAAAAAGCAGTTCCTGAACTGTCAATCCACACCACACCGGGGGAAATTTTTGAATGTCCCCTGTCCAAGGTACATCTGAGAGCAATCAAATCAATTTCTGCAGATGAAGCCCAGGCCTTTGAAATTTGAAGCTGCCCCAGTGATGTCAATGCACAGCCAGGGTTGAGATCCATGGGTGAAACCATAGGCACAGATGAGTGGGACATTTCTCGTCTTCCTGTCCTGGAGTCTTACTGCACCATGACCAGTATGGGAGAGTGGGGCTCTGCTCCAAAGCGTAGGAGGTGCATGTGGTTCACAGCTTCTGGATTATCTTCCTTGCCCTGCATCATTTTGGTGGGAGGGCAGTTATTTCTCAGAATCTGTCTTTGAGTTTCAGATTCTCTGGTGATGGCAGTGAACTTTGGATAGGACGTAAGTCCCATGACCACACATGAGCTGCATCTGACAGGTGGAACAAATGGAAACAGCCAGCTTCCCAGCCTCCTCTCTGACTCTCCAGTTATCTAGGGAACAAAGTGCCTAACACATAGGTTACAGTCCATCTAACTAGTTCAGTGTTGAGCATTGGTTTATCCAGAAAAACCACAGCTAGGACTTTGTAGTAATAGTAATAATAATAATACTTTGGTTTTTATTTCCATTGCTTTGTCCTCCATGTGCACACTTTATACTTGTGACAGAATCACTCACTGGTTAAGAGTGAAATTTGGAATATCCTGGATACTCTAGTCTAGTCTAATTGGGTACATTTTTCAATTTTAAAATCAAATGTGCACAGGTGTTAACTAATATTATGCATTGTTTGTATAATACAACTGTTTTAAGAAATATAAACTAGATGTAATCTCTAAAGTAATATCTAGAAATGGTCTTAACTCAAAACCATGCAGAAGAATATGAAATTCTATTTTTTCCACCTCCAAATCTATGTATTCATGAAATAGTTCCTTTATGTAGTTTCTGAATCTTAGAGGAAAGAGGGAATTGGTACTATTGCAAGTGAAAACAATCATACTTTTGAATTATTAATGAGTTTATGTCCTATGATGAATGATAAAAATCAGAACATATTAATACCTCCAACAACTTCCATATCTCTACCATCATTGTGTGTGTGCAGATTTATGATGATTGTGTTTCATAATTATAACTTGTAGTAATAACTTTATCTTTAGCGTTTCTGTCCTGGTCCGTTTTTCCGTCTTCTCATCTTCATTATTGTGGCCACTCTTGTGTTCTTCAAATGTTATATGATTTGCCTTTGTTGGTTCTCTGATCCAAGAGCCCAGCGGGTACCTGGATGGGTTTTCCATAAAGTTAGAGTGATTTGGTTGCAAAGAACAGAAATCAACTCTGGGATTAACCAGATAAGAAGGAAGGAATTCTCTGGGCGAGTTTTGAGTGAGATACAGAATGAAGACAAAGCACAAAGCAGGCATGAGGCACCAAGATCAGGAACTAGTGGGAGGCCTACTGCCTTGTTATTTAGGAAGCAACCTTGAAAATGACCCAAATACAAATTTATCTCTCCTTTCATTTCTTTCAAGGAAAATTTATATACCCTATGATCCAGGAGTTTCACTTCTAACTGTGCACTCACAAATGGAGTAGCAAAGTGAAATACAGATAAGAGACGAAGTCCCAAAACAGCAAAGAGGGGTTTGTTCAGGAATAATACAAAAATTAGCATTGCAATTCAAGACACACATGGAGAATAGCATGGCTACTGGTGAGGCCAGACAACAAAGGAAAGATTGAGGATTGTATTTAATTTACTCTCAGTGTTCGAAGTAGCTGACAAACTTTGAATAGCAGGTGGCTGCAGTTGCTATGTAAAGCTGGTCTCGCAGATTGAGCTGGCAGTTCTGGCAACAGCTGCTAAGAAGAAAAAGTGGTCTTCAGGACAAGGCACCCTGTTTCCCTGGATTGGCCTAGCAAGGTGGTCACTGGTGCAACCACTTGTGGCTGGGCATTTTCTTTCCATGGGCTCTTCTCTATCTTAGATGAACGTAAAAGGAATACTTTTATTTCTATGCTTAGTTTCCACAGCATTTTTCAAGCTTTGGTAGACATCATCTGGTTTATTATTAAAAGCTGGGATTCCCAGGTTCCTTTACGGTTATCCCACCTCGGAATTTCCCGCAGAAGCCTCTTCATTCTATCACTTCATTCTTCCTACTCCATCCTCCACCTTGCCCACCCCACTCTTTGTCACAGAAACCAGACTATGTGACAACATGACTCTATTACAGTTGGCTTGTTAAAGAAGGAGCCTTTGTAGGAATGCAGAGAAAAGTGGAGTAAGGTTCAGATACCCACAGTTCTCTCAAGGTCCCCTGAAGGCAGCTGATCCACAGTGCTCCCTTTTTCCTCCCAGCCACAGTAATGTGCCATTTCCTTCCAGGTCTGGGAGGTAAAATCGTAATTGCTACTAGCTCTGGATAATTATATTATTCCTTATTTCACCAAAGCAAACTACCAGTCTGTTTCTGTATAGCCCTTAAGATCAGAATGATTTTGTCACATTTTTAAAACTTTGTAAAAAAGAAAAGAAGTGGAAGAAAGAGGAGGAGGAAGTGGAAGAGGAGGAGGCAAAGAATACACAATGAAAACTAAACATGGGCCACAAAATCTCAGATATTTAAAACCTGGCCTTTCACAGAAAGTTTTCCTATATGTAACCTATTCCCCTTTGTTTTCTTTTATAAAGAGAGCCTTTTGATTTAAAGCTGTTTAAGTGTTGAACCCTTGCAATAAAGCTTTCTTAGATGATTCTTGATGCCAGCAAATTTTAGGAAAATTTATATAAGTCCAAAAAAATGTATAGTGATATAAATTTTACCAAGTTTTATAATTAAAAATAAAAAACTGTATGTATTAAAAGATAATTTTAAAAATAAAAGCTTAAAAGTAAATGAGCAAAATTGAAATGATGTGAAGGGTACCAATAACAATGTGTGAAAATAAATAGATCTCAAATATATGAAGAAGAAAAATCAAGGAATAGAACCAGGTAAGAAAAGTTGATTGGATGGATGGATGCATGGATAGATAGATAGATCGATGATAGATAGGCAAGTGACAGGCAATTTTTTTTAAGACCAGAGAAGTACACTGGTGGTATGGAGGGGTGGTCAAAGGAGAGAACATGGTTAATCATCTGCTCCACTGTTAGGCCAGCCCTTTGCAGCTGGGCAGAAGATGGAAAATGAAGAACCATATTTCTTGCATCTGGGGTTTTTCTTATGGCCCAGAGGAGATTCTCCCAAGCACAGACCCTCATGCACAATTGCACTCAGGAAGTGCAAATGGTAGTAGCGTCTGATTCTTCTGAAACATGTGATGGGGTTTTAGCTTCTGACCGCTGACCCCTAAGTGCTCAGTGTCAGGCTTTCTTTGGCTTCAGACTCCCCTCAGTATGGTTGTTCTCATCTTCCAGCTGTGCTAGTCCAGCCTACATGTCCCAGCCCAGTTTTCTGCCTTCACTGAGGTGCTAAGTGCTAATCTATAACTCATTTAAAAATCTCTTTCTGCTTAGACCCAGCAGAGTGGAATCTGTTGCCTATAATTAATAATAGTGACATATAAAGGGATGTTAGTTTTTTAATGTTTAATCCCTTCATAAAAGAGTAAAATGTGACAAAATACTTATTAATTTGGCTGGGGTGAAAATATAGTTTTACTTTTTCAGCATAGTTTCTAAATTCTTAAAAAATTTTCATCAGAAGAATCTAACATAAGTATGAAATATATGTTAAGTTTCTACTAATCAGATAAAACAAAGATTCATGGCAAGAAACTATTTGTCTATCCAATAGAAAAAATAACTAGTATATTCCCATTTCAAAGAAACAGCCTAAAAATGGTAGATACCATTTCTTACCCATCTCATGTTTTTCTTTTCTAATAATTTCTCTGAATTATACCTATCCTGAGAATATTCCTTTTAAGGGCCCATGGCTCTCTTAATTACCTTTATTCATTTAAGTATTACCATTTCCATCAAACCCACTCACAAAAATATGAGTCTCAGTGTCTTAGTTTTTTACTCATTGCTGGCACAAAATACCCAACACCCAAAATGAAGGAAGGAGAGGTTTATTTTTTACAGTTCTTGGAGGTTTCAGTCCACACTCAGTGGGCTTCAAGGCAGCATGGCATGGCAAGCAGCCCTTCATGGCAGCTACAAACAGCAAAGCACCAGCCAGCAATAGAGAGCGACACACCTTCTTCCCGCCCTTACATCATATCCTGGCTCCACCCCTAGGGGGTGTAGCACTCACACCACCAATCAGAGCACTAGACAGGGAACCAATCACAAATGCTAGATTTGGTTGCGTTCATAAAGAAGCTTGGGAGGCCACTGACATAAACTATGACACTCAGTAACTTCTCTTATCATTGTAGCAAAAATTATACTGCATTGTAGGTAGTTTTGAACAAAGCTTGTAATTTATATCTTTAGGTTATAAGCATCAATGAAATGATAACTACCAAGCCTTTTCACTTTTAATACATGGAATTAGTTGTAGATATATCTGTGAGGCTCCATATTGTGTGTAAGTACACTTTTAAACAAAACTTTACCTGTTCTCCTGATACGGACAATTGATGTTTTTACTTCCATCCAAGACAAAGTACCAGATTTACCCACCCTCTGCAGCAAACACATAACACACTATGTGAAACAACAATTTTCAAGTGATCAAAAAATCAGTCGACAAAACAGTAATTTCTAAGACATAAGCATTGGTGGGGGGGGATGGAGAGAGAGGGAAAAGGGAGAGAGAGACAGGGATGGGGGAGAGGGACAAGTGAAGGTGGGGAGAGAAATTGCCAGGTTGGAGCATAATAAGGAGTAATACAGTGAAGTTCTGTAAATTCAGGAAACAGAGCAAAGTGTCCAGGGGCCTCTGAGTGGCTAGAATACACATCATGCAATAGCATAGCAGGGAAATAAACAGATCAAACTGAAAATTTCAAAGGGATTTATCAGCATATGGGACTATCAGCATAAGGGACTATCAGCATATGCTACCCATGCTGAGGAAAGAACAATCAGAAGGGAAACAAAATACACACAGGGGAGAAAACAGTGCCTACCAAATTTTTATGGCTATATTTATTATTTATTTTATCCTGACTCAAATATGAGGTTTTTGGATGAGGGACAAACCTTTTATTGCTCAGAGAATATCTTGCATCAGTCTTTAACTTCCTACTCTCCCAAGTGCAAAAATTACTGAAATTTATATACAAAGATAGTAACCTTGAGTGAATCTTGGAAATTATATAGGGCAACTGACATAGCTATCTCTTCTACCAAGGACTGACTGACTGACTGACTGACTGACTTAGTTTTTCATACAAACAGAAACCCTTTGAGAAAGAAGCGAAGGTCTCTAAGTCAATGATCCTTTGGAATATATGTTACTTCCAGGGCACTGTCTCCAAACCCTTCCTGAGACCTTCATTTTTAATTCCCAGTTTTTCATTTAGGCATCATTTTATCCAGGTACCAGCCACCTTTGTTCAAAAACACCTGATCGTACAGCATTAGACTCTAATCGCTGTTTCCATCAGCCAGATGGAAGACTATGCAGAGAAAACAGGTAGTCAGGAGGTACTTACCACAGCAGGAGAGATTAATTATCCCTAGCATAAATGTTGTGAACCTAAAAATATTAAAAACAATGCCCCAAAATGATCAAACTTTTAAACAGGAATATAAAAATATCCATCATGTAATATAGTAAAATCTGTAATATCTGTCACCCAATTAAAAATTAGCAGGAATTAAACAGGAAAATACAGCAAGCCCTCAATAAGAAAAATAAAAAATTCAAATTGACTCAGCCTGGCATGAATGTTTCAATTAGCAGACAAGCACTTACGAAATCATAACTATATCCCATATGTTCTAAATGCTAAAGGAAAGTTGCAACATTGTAAGTATGGAAGATATAAAAATATCCTAATTGAAATTCTAGATGTACAAGATGAAAAATACACAAATATTTTTGCTAGGTTTATAGTTGTTTTTACTTTCCCTCTGGCATCCTGAAATGCAGATTTTATTTACATTTTAATGTTGTCAGATTTATCAGTGTTCTTGCATAGTCTATGTTTTTCATCTTATGTAAAATCTCTCCCAACTCTTCCCAAGATCACAATTTTTAAAAAATATTTCCTTCTAAAAATATCCTCAAAAGTCTCATAACAATCCCTGCTCCCTGCTTTAGCTAGACGATGTTGGTTTAACTGACATGAAGAGGTTTTTACAGGGGAATGCTGTGATAGCTTGTTTTTTCTTTTCTTTTTATTTCGTTAAGTTAAAAAAAAACCATTTTGACATAATTTTAGGACTTAGAGAAGAACTGCAAGCACAATAGCGTTGCAATATACCTTTCATCCAGTTTCCCCCAATGGTACCTTCTTACAGAATCAAAGAATGATTACAAACTAAGAAACTAGCCAAACTGAAGCACTATTAACTACAAACATGTTGTTTCCTACTCCAGAAGCTAATAAAGGATCACTTTTATTGTCATGTCTCCTCTAATCTGTGACAGTAATTCTTGCCTTCCTTACCTTGCATGAGGTTCAGATTTTGTCTGAAGATTTATGTGAAGATACATACAAGTGAGCATAAGAAATAATACAAAGAAGTCCTGAAAACATTATACCTAATTGCCTTTGATGGAAAAATCTTGTAAAATGAAGTGAATATCACCGCCATGTTACTGAAAATGATATAGTAAAGATATAAGATATTTATTTACATCACCAGGTACACCTACTTCTTTCTACTATCTTATGTCCTACTTAGCGTTTGCTAATTCTAACCTATTCATTTTTATTTTAAAAACAAAAAAAGGATAAAAATGATACAGAATTTCAAAACATAGAAATTAACATTAGTGAATATATTGCGGGTCCAGGGATTTAGCTCACAAATATAAGCACCCTCCTGGCAAGCACAAGGTCGTAAATTCAATCCCCAGTACATATTGTTATCTTGAAATTAGTTGTTCAGATTACAAGATTTAGGCATGAAATATGGTCAAACAATGAGAACACAAACCATTCTTTTTGAACAGAGATTAGCAGTATAGTTATCTAGCTTGTAAATATTTGCATATACACACCTATTTATACATATGTATATATATAATCTTTTCCTTCTTTTCTTCTTTCTCCTATCACAGTTGTTCTTTCTTTTGAGTACTTACTTTCCCTTCATTTTCATAATATCTATTATGTACTTTGGATCTTATTTACTCTTTCAGTTTTATGCTTTTTGTTTTTACACTAGGGAGACAATATGGTATTTACACATTCAAATCTGATTTATTTCACTTATGAGTATTGTCTCTAGCTTCATCCATTACCTATAAAAGCCTCAAATTTATCCTTCTCAGATGAAGAAATATAAATTGCAAATAAATATATGAAGAAATATTCAACATCATTCCACTGGTCATTCCAGAAATGCAAAATAAAACAACACTGAGATTCCATCTTGCTCCAGAAAGAATGGCTGCCATCAAGAAATTGACTGTTAACAAATGTTAGCAGGGCTGTGGGGAAAAAGGAACCCTTCTCCACTGTTGGTGGGAGTGTAGACTAGTATAACCACTGTGGAAATCTGTGTGGAGATTCCTCAAGAAACTAGCATTGAAGATCCCATTTAATCCAGCTATTCCCATTCTGGATAGTTTCCCAGAAGAATTGAAAACATCATTCCACAGCGATATATGCACACCCATGTTTATAGCAGCACAATTTTCAATAGCTAATCATGGAAACAACCTAAGTGCCCATCAACCATAGAGTGGATAAAAAAAAAAGATGTGATTTTTTTATACAACGGAGTATTATGTATTACTCGGCTATAAAGAAGACTAACCTATTCTTCACTTACATAATTTTATCATTTTAAGAATACAATATAAAAGGAATCATACAGCATAGAGCATTTGGGCTTTTTCACAATTCTCTAGAGTCATATGGAATTTTGCATATATCTAGTTTTTCTTTTTCATTTTAGGCTTGATACAAGCTTATGAGATACAAATGATGGTTTGATACATGTATATACCATGTAAATGACCAAATAAGGACTACTGCTTAAAATATTTATCATTTCTTTGTGGTAAGAATACATAGAGCCTTTCAGTAAGGTTTGAAATACCGCATTAACTCTTAGTCACCCTACCTTGCAATAGAATACCACAGCGTAGTCCTCCATAGTAACTTTGTGTCTGGTAACAAACCTTTGCCTATCCCCTTCTTAGCTGGGTAACTGTTGTTCTGTTCTCTATGTGAGATCAACTTTAAAATATGAGTGAGAAAGTGTAATCGTACCTGTGTCTGCATCATTTTACTTACTATCGTTCAGGTTCATCCTACGGTCAGCACACCAAAAAGGAAAAAAAGGATGCGGCTGAGATCCCACAGTCCCTTTCTAGGGCCTGTCCTCAGTGAACTAGAGGCCTCTCACTAAACCCCATCTCTTGGAGGCTCTACCACCCTGTAATACTGCCACAGTGGGGGCCAGGCATTTCCATTTCCAAGCCATAGCACTATGATACTTGTATTAGTTTGTTTTCTGTTACTGAAATAGCTCAGGCTGGATAACTTTATAAGGAAAAGCAGTTTATTTAACTCACCGTTCTGGAGAATCAAGGACATGGTGCCAGTTTGGTTCTTGTGAGGACCCCATGGCAGATACCATTATTAGTAGGAATGTGGATGAGAGAGCAAAATCACCTTTCAGACCTTCTAAAGAGTGAGGAGTGAGGAGAAGGGCAAGCGACCTCTTCCTGTAGCAACTCTCTCTCAAGAACTAATTCAGGCTTCCTGGAGGAGCATCAGTCCTTTTCAAAGACTGTACCCACAGTGATCTAAGGACCTCCTGGTGGGTTCCTCTCCTTAAAGTTTCCACCACACAAAATGGCCACATTAAGGACAAAGCCTTTGAACCATAGCATCTTTGTAGTACTTTCTGAATTCAAATAGCGCATAGCCAACAACTTCATTCTTTTTGTTCAAGACTAATTTCTTATTTGTGGTCTTTTGTGGTTTCATATGAATTTTAAAATCATTTTTCTATTATGATGAATACTGTCATGGGTATTTCAATAAGAATTACACTAAATCTATAGAGCATTTGGGGAAGAATAGACATTTTAACTCCATTAAGTCTTCCAATTCTTGAATGAGAGATGTTTTTCCATTTGTGTTCTTTTCAATTTCTTCATGAAAGTTACATAGTTTTCAGTGCAGATATCTTTTACCCCATTCACTTAAATCTATTCTTACTATGCCAGCCTAGTAGAGATTTTTTGTTTAGTTTTGCTTTTGCTTTTCGGTAGGTATTGTGAGTGAAATTTTCAGATAGTTAACTATTAGCATATAGAAATTTTCAAATGTTGATTTTGTATCCCACAACTGTACTGAATTTATTTATTACTTGTAACAATTTTTGGTGGAATTTTCATGGTTTTCTAGGTATATCGTATCACCTAAAAGCAGGGATAATTCTTCCTTTCTGAAACAAACACCTTTTATATCTTTCTCTTACCTAATTTCTTTGGCTAAAATTTTAAGAATACATTGAGTAGATGTGGTTAGAATGGAAATCTTTATCTTCTTCCACATTTTATTGGAAAATCTTCCAACTTCTCCACATTTTGCTTGATGTTAGTTGTGGGTTTGTCACATATGGCCTTTCTTGTGCTCTAAGTAGTGCTTCCATTATGTCCTATAGGTTTTGATGTCTCTGAATTTCCTCCTATTCTTCCTCCTATTGTGTATTTCTAGTTGTACTCCATTGTGGTCAGGGATGATATATGATATGATTTTTATTTTTTCAGTTTTTCATGGCTTCCTTTTTTTTAATTTATGGAAGCCTAAAATATGGTCAGTAGAAAAAAATACTTCATGTGCTGATGAAGAAAATGTGTATTGAATGAAATGTTTATGAATATTTATTAGGGACATTTGATCCATGATATAGTTTAGCTCAAAATTATTGTTGTTGCCATTGATTTTTTTATTTTTTAGAATAACCTGCCCATTGATGAAATGGAGTATTACTGTATTATATTTGAGTCTGTCTGTCCCTTCAGATGCAGTAGTGTCTGCTTTATACAGTTGCATGTTGTTAAGTCCAAATATATTTATAATTATTATAACATTTTGTTGAATTGATTGTTATATTATTATATAATGATCTGTTTGTCTCTTTTTGTTATTTTTTTTATTTAAAGTCAATTTTACCTAACTACAGCTGTTCCTATTTGCTTTGGTTTTCCATTAGCATGGAATATCTTTCCCATCCCTTCAGTGTCAGTCTCTGTGTGTCATTATTTGTGAAGTACAATTCTTGCTGGACCAGCTTTCTAGAGTCTGAGACAGGCATTGCAACTACTGGAAATTGAAAGATGAAGTGCCTCATAAGCAGTTTGTTTTCATGGGATGCGGGCTGCAGTAGTTTATCTAGGGAGTGCTTCACTATCTCGTGTGAACGCAGCACAAACACAGCACAACCTCAGAGACAGAGAGACATGGTAGTTCCTGGCTCCCAGAGCAGGAAACACGCTATCTCTGGGTCCAGTTTCAAGATGTATCTATGCAGTTGCAGCTTGGTGTATGTGTGTGGGAGGAGCATATACTGGGCTCCTTCTGTAGGACAGTGTAGCCATTACAACTCTAGGTGCGTCTCTAAGTGGGCTCAGGGCCTGTGGGGAATGGAGGATTCCTCAGCATCAAAAACAGCCAAGATCCACAGTATTACCGTGGGTGAACAGGAGCTTCCTGCTAACGTTTTCCACATAGAGGGAAGTACCCCTTTCTACAAGGTGATTCAGGCTAAGAAGATGCTGTAGCACAGACGGGACCCTTCCCTTTCTTCTCTATGCAGCCATCCTTAGTCTCCTTGCTCCATGGGCCTCTGCATCATTCCCTGCTGCTCTTCTGTGCTTGCCTCCAAATATGCAAGTCCAAACATAGCTGTTTACTTGTTGTTTTGTTCCTTGTCATAGGGCATATGGCCATTAGGCACATGTAGTCAGCTACCTTGCTTGACCCCTTGTGATAACTTATTTTTGACTGAAGAATAATACTTCTTTATTGGGAAACACTGTCCTCTCTGACCAGGGCACAGAAGAAAAACTCAGGAGGACTTTTATGGTATATGAGTAAGGAAGAGGACATAAAATCAGCAAATCCAGGCACAGGAACACTGGCAACCAGTAGGTTGACAGATACCATAGCTGCATCACTCACAAGCTCACATACTTGACTGAGGTCACCAGCAAAGAAGGAAAAGTGTATGCCAAAAAGAGAGTTGTGGGTGTTGAAGGAAAGTGATAGTGCTCTAAGGCCAGTGCAGCTTTTCCAGATCCAGGAGACTATGGGAAGCTGTTGCACCAACGGCAAGAGGTAAAGGCTTGTTCTCAGACTGCACAGGAGCTGCTTACATTTCCCCAATCTATTTCTGTACTGAGCTAAGGTGCCCCCATTTTATTTCCTGACTCACCTTCTTTGGGAGGTCACACTAAGTTTTGAATGTATGGCTAGCGATCTGACTCCTCTTTAACTAAATAAATAGACGACAAACTCTAATAGAAGCAAAAACAGAGAAGCAGAAGAGATTCCTGAGGTACTGACAGTGTTGAGTGTAACGACTCCATTATTTAGTCCTGAGAGCTATTATTCTGATTTTAAATATCCTTTGAACATTTCTTACAGAAATATGCTATTTTTAAATGCCTCATTTCTATTTTATTCTTACATAATGATACCACTCTCATTAACAGCATTTTACATTTATTATTCCAAGTGATTTCAGTGTTATCAACATTGTTGTGAACTTTTTTTTATTACATTATTCTTCGAAAGGGAATTTTTAAAAAAATCTCTCTCCTTGCTGTATTACTTAAAAGAATGGAATTGATTGTAGCTACACGGTTTTGAAATCTATATGGGAGAACAAATGTGACTTTAACTAAAATAAAAATAGTTATTTTAAATTATCTGCTCCTACCATATTCTATAAACCATTACAATGTGCTTTATTTCTTGGTTTATTGAAATGCATTGCATTTTATTTTGCATTTGAGCTGACCATGTACCAGAACAATATTAAATAATCACAAACAGCCTGTGGTTTTGGTTTTGGACATTTTGTACAGCTTTAACTACAAAGGGTGATGCAACATTTTCTCTAATTGGCCTTGGTATGAAATTCTAATGTGGGACTCAAAATTCTACCCCAGCTAGGAATTACTGGTAAGGTTATATGAGGTACTCAGGCTCAGATAATGATTGTCTATAATCACAAACAGCCAGTGAAGCTTTAGCCAGAAGCTGGCTTAAAGGGCTTTGGGCAAAATTGAACCCCAGGGGAACAGAAGAGCATTACACTCTGACACGTCGGGCGACAGGCATCTTAATCTACATCACAGGAACTGAAGATCCAATCAGGACCAGACCAGAAGACGGAGGGCCATTATTTTTCTGACAACAATAGATCCAGAAAATACAGCACTTGTTTAAAGAGAGAAGTGATTGAGTGACATTCCATTTACAATTCCACCTAAAATGTGTGTTGCTAAGGTCTTTTTCTCTCTCAAAAGACACTATACACTCATTTTCTGTTTGCCAGAACAAGTTAGCTGGTAACATAATCAGAACCCCCATAAAAATGTTATACTCAAGGCTGATTTCTTTCCCTTACAACCCCCTCTTTCTCCCTTCCTGGATTCTACTGGAAACTGACACCTTAAGGCTCTCCTGACTACCCAGCCATTTTTTCTGGCTACTTACACAAGCCTAGGCTCTCTGAGAAGAAAACTCCAAGCTCAAAGAATTTACTCGCTCTGTTCCCATGATTACAGACTGTCAGAGAAAGACCAAAGATGTGGGTGTGGGGCAGTGTAAAAGCGGTGTGTTTTCTAACACAGAAATCCAGAGAAACCTACTCAGGCTGCAAACCAACTGTAACTAGAAACTGATGGGGAATGAACCAAAAACTAAAATTACAGTTTGAGCCTGACTATAGAGTAGGACAAAACTAAGCTAAACAATTAGTCACTGTTTTCTAAAGAAAGAAGCTTTGTATATTTTACTTCACTATGAAAAACCAAATATACCTAAAGCTTCAAGAGAGCAGGGATAGAGTCTACCAATGCAAAAAGAGAAGGGGCTGAGCTTCTAAAGGAGAGAGGGGTCTCCCAGCCCAGTTTCTTCCTCTGCCTTGTTCCTACGTGTTGCTCCATAGTTGGCTTAGTGTGGTTGTCTTCTAAAATCTCCTCCCATTGTAATCCTTCCTCATTCCACATGGTAGGGTTTGATCCTCTTCCTGGATGTGCCTCTGCCAAAGGTTATGACACAATCCTGTTGTCACTGAGAGATTGCTTAGTCTCTCAGCAGATTGCAAATGTCATTCA
>PVJX010039594.1:0-15665 GCA_004027295.1 Dolichotis patagonum
CCCCTACTACAGGCAGGGACCTGTCTTGATCTTATACATGTCCTAGAGTGCCTCCTACACACAGCAAGAGGTCACTCAGTATCAGCACTTTGCCCACTGACCCTGGTGGTATGGATTCAGGGTCACAAATTGGAGGCAGCAGTTTCCTGGTAAGAGAGTTCATCTCCATGAAGGAGACCTACATTCTACAAGAATCATTCTAGCCACATTGGACACCATGCTGGTCTTGTGGGCTCCAGATACTGGTCTTTTCTATTCATGACCTCAGAAACCAGGGATATATGTGGACAGAAACATCCTTGAGTCTGTCAGGTGTGTGACCAGTTGGTTGAAGGAACATGTCTATCAGGTGTGTCCTTCTGGGACTGTGACTCTAGCTACACCTCATGGCACACCTGGATGTCCCCAATACCCAGCTGAGAAAAATCTTGCAGTGATAACTAAGGAGACATGGAGAAATGGGCTTGAGGCCTTGGGGGCTCTGAGCTTGATGTGGAAAATGATGGAGGCAGAGGCATCTAAAGGCCGTCCTGTCCTCTCGTCTGTCTCTGCTGCTATCTGCAGCCTCACTGAGTTCTCTTTGATGAACTTGGGTCCTGAAGCTTCCTCAGACCTAACCCTCTCTCATCACACTGAGTGCCTGACACTGTATGAGTCTTTGTTCACTAGGATTTCCTATCATGGAAATCCATAAGAAATGTCTAAGAATATGGATCATTATCACCTGACAACTGCTCCTTCCTGTGGGATAGCCCATTTGCTTTCATTTATCTCACCTCTCAACTATTTTAACTCCTGAAGATGATATTTGAAGGCTGCATGGTTCTTCTGTACTTTGAAGACTTTATCTACATTAGGACTCATTTCTGGAAATGTTCTTCCTGAGCACCTTCCATCCGGACCAAGGTCTGTGTCCATTTCTCAATGATCAGACCTCTTCTCCCTCATCAAGGCCCTGCATGATATTTATTAATATTCCCCTTGAGATTCTGAGAGTTTCTGGAGGTATCTTGTGGTCTTTCTGGTGCCTGGAAACATAACGTGGCCTCCTCATGGTCTTCTCCTGTCCTCCAGGTATCCAGCATCTCCCCATCAGTGCTCACTCCACTGTGGCTCTGAGGCACCTGGTGTACCAGGTTGTGGGGCTCTGCTGAGATTCTGGACATCCTGTATTCCCTGGTTAATCAGTGATAATTCGGTCTGTAATTTTTTTTCTTTCATTGGTTAACAAAAACAGAGTGATGTTGATTCCATCCAGATTTTTGTAGATTTGAATGCATGGGTATATTTTTCTATTCGTTTACAGGTTTCAGAAAAAGGTAGGTACAATTTCACTAGCAAAGTTTGAACTCTTATTTGAATCAGGGTTCTAAGATTAATAATTGAAAATGACATTTGCACATCATGACTGAAAACACAATAACAGAGAAATGGAAGGAAATTAATAAAATTTTAGACTTTTCT
Source organism: Dolichotis patagonum (assembly GCA_004027295.1). Lineage (NCBI taxonomy): Eukaryota > Metazoa > Chordata > Mammalia > Rodentia > Caviidae > Dolichotis > Dolichotis patagonum. The sequence goes on from PVJX010039594.1 coordinate 1,465, forward strand.
GTGATCTGTTGTTAGCTGGAGTTAAGAAGAACCATCAGAGGTGTTCTGGCTAAATTTCAGGTGATAATGTGTTCAGGAGGATGTCCTTGTTTTGGTCTGGAAACAACAGAAGCACCTGGGACAAAACATGAGGAACAGGAAATCTCAGTCCTTAACCACAGGACACATCAGTGATGATGCTGGTCCAGCTCAAATGCAAGGCGGGGGGGGTGGAGGTGCATCTGACTTCCCAGGATGATTGTGACCATGAGGTCCATGGTCACCTCTGAGGGACAGTGGCCTGTGTATAAGAATCATAGCTCTGCTTCAGGAGAAAGGCAACTGTGGGAGGTGGGTATGCAAAGCTTTTGTTCTATTCATTATGAACCTGTTTGAAAGGAGACCATAATCTTATGACTGTTACTAGCTATACAGGTATGTTTTAATATTTTAGGAAAATTTAGATATATAAGACTGATGTTATTACTGTAGCTTTGTAGTATAATTTCAAGTCAGGGATTGTGATGCCTCCTGCCTTGCCTTTGTTGCTTAGAATTGCCTTTGCTATTCTAGGTCTCTTCTGGTTCCAGATGAATTTTAGGAGTGATTTCTCTAGATCTATGAGGTATGTTATTAGTATTTTGATTGGGGTTGCACTGAATCTGTATAGTAACTTTGGGAGAATGGCCATTTTCACAATGTTTGTTTTTCCTATCCATGAACAGGGGATGTCTTTCCATTTTCCTTTTCAATTTCCTTTTTCCAGCGTATTATAATTTTCCCTGTAGAGGTCTTTTACTTCTTTTGTGAGATTAATTCCTAAGTATTTCATTTTTTTTGGACGCTAATGTGAAGGTTGTGGCTTCCCTTATTTGTCTCTCAGTACTTTTGTTGTTAGTGTATAGAAATGCTATCAACTTTTGAGCATTGCCTTTGTATCCAGCTACCTTGCTGAATTTATTTATTATATCTAGGAGTCTTCCAATAGAGTTTTGGGGGTCTTCTATGTAAAGTATCATGTCATCTGCAAATAATGATAATTTAACTTCCTCTTTTCCTATCTTTACTCCTTTTATTTCTCTTTTCTGTCTTATTGCTCTGGCTAGTATTTCCAGTACTATGTTGAATAGGAGTGGTGACAGGGGACATCCTTGTCTTGTGCCTGAGTTTAAGGTAAAGGCTTTCAGTTTTTGACCATTTAATATGATCCTGGCTGTTGGTTTGTCATATATGGCCTTTATCATATTGAGATAAAGACCATCTATTCCAATTCTCTGTAAGGTTCTTATCATGAATCAGTGTTAGACCTCAACAAAAGCTTTTTCTGCATCTATAGAGATGATCATGTGGTTCTTACTTTTGGCTCTATTGATTTGATGAATTACATTTATTGATTTGAGTAAGTTGAACCATCCCTCCATTCCTGGGATGAATCCCACTAGGTCATAGTGTATAATCTTCTTGATGATTTGCTGCATCCTGTTTGCCAATATTTTATTGAGAATTTTTGCATCTATGTTCATTAGGGAGATTGGCCTATAGTTCTCTTTTTTAGTTGGGTGTTTCTCTGGTTTTGGCACTAGAGTAATGTTTCAATGGTTTTATTTTGTTTTGTTTGACTTTATTATGTGTGATTGTATGAACAGCTGTTTTGAAGAAAACAAAACATTATGGTAGCCATTGATGATTTAATATCATCTTGCTTTGAAGTCCTACCATGCTTCTATTCTTCTATTACCATATGTTCTATTATGTTGTGTCTTATTGGGATTTTAATATATGTGATAGTATAAACAAAATTTTTTATGGATACTGAAATATTATATTAGACATTGATCATTCTTTGTTATTTGGTTCAGAATACCGTGTAATTCTCTCATTCTTTTGAATGGTTGTAAACTATTTTTTTATGTTTGATATTATTGTATTTGAAACTGCATTCAACTATAGCCGAGAAAGAGATATTTTTATACCTACTGTTAATGTCCGGTTGTCTTACTGTAAAGTACTGTGTTGCTTATATTGTTCTATTCCAATCTGTTTGTTCTGCCTTCTTTTGTTTTATTCTCTTTAAAATAAAAATGCTAAATTGACTTAAAAAAGACTGATAAATACAGAATTAACTGAGGCAACCTGAGATAAAGTAAATACATGAAGGAAAATCTGTGAGAATCTGTTAAGAAATAATGAATATTATGATGCTGAAGTATTTAATATTGTATATGAGAAAGAGAGAAGAGAGAGAGAGAAAGAGAGAGAGAGAGAGCGAGAGAGAGTGAGAGAGAGAGAGACTATACTGTATTATGCAGTATTATGAATCCCTAATTTCTAATGTCTAAAAGGAAAGTGAGGCCAAAGTCATGCTCAGTATGCTGTCACAGGATGAGAACACTTAAATCCTTGGACACTGCCCTGAGTCTAACCAGGTTGACTCCTGCTTTTCTCCGTGAGGTCTCTGTGGGCTACTGGGGTGGAATCTGGTAACCAGGTCCTCTGAGAGGGCTGAAGAGAAGAGAGGGCTCTGCATTCTCAGAATTTAGAAGTAGGAAATTGATGGATTGAATTTACTAAAATGAAGCATTTATTTCCGAATGAGACATGTTCTTCTTATCCAGAAAAAATTAGTACATTCATTTTAATCATGATTAATTGCTGTATTAAAGACATATTCTATGGTTGTGTCTAGAGTGAAGCTTCTAGGTTGGTGAGGAGAAATTTGTTTTCCAGCACAATGAAAGAGAACTCCATAGGATACAAGAGTAGCAGAACATGAGCAGTGATTCTTGTCAATGCCTACATGACATAATTGGAGTGATGTAGAGAGACAGAGTAGGAAATGTCTTGGGTATGGAGTGTCATGCCAGATACTGTAAGGACATCCTTAACAACACTGCATCTGTATGTGAAGCTGGCTTTTGAGTTTGGTGGTCACAAGAAACCCCTGCTTGTTAAAAACATCCTAGATTTATGTCTCGGTTCACACTGAAGTCCTCTCACTGTGTCTTGCACTGTAAAACATGACCATGTCCCTGAAGGGGATGGAGTTCAGTTGTAGGGAACAGTGGCTCTTATCTGTGTCAGCAGTGAGGAGAGGCAGCCTTGGAAAGCCAGGGGGTAGTTTGTGCTCCCCAACAAGTACCCCATCAACTGTAGAGTTTTCCCAGGAGGTTGGCAGATCCAAGTCCAGTAGTAACTTGATACAGAGCCTCTGGTGACAGTGCATGTGAGGGACAGGGTCCCTTTAGCTTCAACAGGCTTGGTCCTGACTCCCAAAATATCAGATCAGACAGCACACCTGAGGACAAGGGGAGTCATGTAGAATCTTCCATTTCTACACCCAGGCTCCTCAAACAGGTAGAGAACCCAGGACCCTCATTCAGGGGAGCAGCCATCAGGCACAGAAGGGTCCACACTGTTTGTATGTTGCCTGCAGATTGAATACCTCCCAAGTAGCTTAGGAAGTGTCAAGAATTTGTTCTGCTAAGCCCTAGACTAATTTGAATGTATGTGTTGAGGGGGAACTTATAGGATGCTGAGCCAGGGTGATGGTCACTGGTGTCCAGTGTCTGGCTTTACTGTATATGGGAGCTGCCCAACATGGCATTGACCATGTGAGATTTACCCCTGTCTAAGCTGTACTGTGTTCTTTGTTTTTGCATGGGTGGTTCATGCATTCGATGAGCATGGAAAGGAAATGTTGAGGTTTTCCCTCCTGTCTTCTACTGTTACAGAAAATCAACTGTCAACCAGTAAGAAGGCGCTTTGCACTGAGGAATCTAGCAGTCAACATTAGTGATAGCAATGCCACTTGGATGGGGCTCCGGTGTCTAAATCACCAGTGAGGAGCCAGCTTTGAGTTCAGTTTAAATAGTTTGCAAGCAGAAATACAAGGCAGGTGACAGGTTATTACATGATTGGCTTCCTGAATTGAGTTAAGTCACATATTGTCAGGTAAGTTAACTCTAAATAGATTTACTAAAAAGCAATCATGTAATGTAATATAGGAACATCTTGGGGACAAGGAGAAGGGACTTGAGTGAAACAAGCAAAGTTAAAAGTATCCTTTACTGTATTAATTTGTTCCAACCAAACTCCTTGAAACTTGTTGGAAACAAGATACGTGTTCTTTTAACTAAGGGAATCACAAGCTATGAATAGTCAGACTGATCAATGCATAATCAGAAGAAAAGCAGCTGGGCAGTCAAGGCTGACTGCATTTAGCAGGGTGGTTATATGACAGTCAGCAAGAGGATAGGCAGAGGCCACTATTTGATTTTTCCCTTGCTATCATGTCTGTAAGTTTGCTCTGCTAACTGTTCCTTTACTATTTTATAACCATGCTCTTACACTGTGAGACCATCAGGCTTTGGCTGCAATTGCAATGTCCAGACAATACTTCATGCAGGTGTTTTACTGGTGGAGGTGCACAGTTTTCTTTGCCTACCTGTCTGGGACTATAATGGTCTACCTCCATCACATATGGGTCTTTCAGAATTTACATTGATTTACCCTCCAACATCTTTATTATTCTATGTTTATCATGTGTGTTTCACATCACTTACTTAGCTCTTCAATATTCTTTTTAGTGCCCTTTTTAAATTGTTGATGTTTTGTTTAACTGTGCCTGTGTCTTATTACTTATGCCTTCTGTGCTTGTGCCAGTTTTTACATTGAATAGTTTTGTTATCTCCCTAAAATGACACTGACTGATTCACTTTGAGGCTTTTGGGTTCTTCCCCACCAGTGCCACATGAATGGGTTTAGTGAGAGTTGGGAATTCTGGGAAGAATTCCGTTGGATTGCCCTCTTGTGTTTCTATTTGTGTTTGTTTGTTTTCTGTTGAGAGTAGTTAGTTTATTGCAGTGGACTATTTATTGTAGAGATGTCTGTGGTTAATTTCTATTTTTTAGTGATCTTCCCTGGATGTGATAAACCAGCAGTCTTTGTGTTTGTCCCAGGATTCAGCCCCCTCCATTTAATTGACATTTGATGTTGTAACATGCTGGGCCTCGTACACAGTTCTCCTGCAATGGGCCACAGTATTACTAATGACAGCAAGTTCACATAGATATTTGCATTTAAAAGAAAGTCAATTCATAGCAATAGTTATGTTACTTTGGTACAGTAATTAATCAGAATCCATTATGTCACTAATTGCAAAATGAAAATCAAACTTAAGGACCAATAAAGACTTACACTAATCTATTAAAAAAGAGATCTATATTTATGGTATGAACACTAAGAGACACAAAACATTCACCTGCTGTGAACCTAAAGTAAATATCTACTAAATGGAATACATTTCCCTTTGTAAATTAGAACATTTTTCAATGTCAACACTGTAATGTACACTAGTTATGTAAAGATTCATAAAGTTCAATAGCTACACTAGGCAAGATGGAGGTGTGTAAAAGAAGAGAAAGGAAAAGAAATTTCCAAATTAAAAAACAAGGTATGACTAATTTTAGTATTTGGAAATGTAAATATGGGCAGGTGATGGGGCCTTGAGAACCCAATCATGGCTTGATTCACCCTCTCATGGCACAGTGTATTGGCAGGTTGTTAATGAAGGGCTTAGCTATAAGAGGGGCTATTATCTTGACCACCTACTGTCTCTCAGATGATGCCACCTCTTTGTGCAGACCCAGTGTGAAGTGCTCTCCTTAAACCAGCAGAGGCTTGTGCGGAGCTCTTGGGCAACTATAAAAATGATGACAATGAACAACAATACTTCAGAACTTAATCACTCTGCTCCATCCATTCTATTGCAGCCACAAAAATGGACTCAGATACCTACCAAGAGCCATGAGTTGGAGGATGTTTTTGTAACAAAGTGGAGAAGGAGGCGACACATTCTCTTCCTGCATTGCTTCATGTGGACAAAACCCTTATGGAAGGTAAAATTATTATCAACCACCATTTCCCCAGAATTACAGCTACTTGTTCACTAATGACATTTGCACTAAGCCAAGATGTTAATGACTTGTACAGCTGTGCCACAAGAAAGAGATTTTAGAGACATCTCTTAGGGTGGTTCTGAAATAGGTGGGCTAAAATATACACTCTTTGCCACATGAAGATAAATTTGCCTCTATGCTGAATAGCTCTTCAGGTAACATTTCCTCTACCTTTTTAGATTTTGTGAATAATCCATGAATTATAATTATTTCAAATTATTTCTCCATGTCACTATGATTATCATATAGCTCTTTCATGCACATCAGGAATTAGTCTTTATACTCTTATAGATTTTATTTCACTAGTACTGCACTTATATGTTGTCTCTATCTTGCCATTTTCCCCATTCTAACTCTTACAATTAATTCTTTTTCTGCAAAATGCATGTTCCACGGAAGTGTCCTGCTTACTTGAGGACACACACTAAAACACTGGGTGAATTGCTCCACATATTTCCACCAGCAAATTATGCTGCAGGGAACCAGACAGAGACACAGTTGTTAAGAATATTTGAATTCAGGCTGAAATCTCTGGAAATGAAGACATTTTGAATGTGTGATTCTCACACAGGATAGGAAGAGAAATGTGGATGTGGGATTAGAATGAGGTTTCCACCTCAGTGAAGATCTTTGTAGAAAGTATATTTAGTTCTTCATGGACAAGTGAAATTGTGTTTACTGTGCACAACATGCTGTTTTGAAGTGCATCTACACAGTGGAATGCTGCCACTGAACCAGTTAACACCCAAATTATGTGCTTAAACCTGTAGTGAGATTTAAGATTTTGCAGACATAAAACCAAGGAAATAGAGTACTTAGGAGGTGCAGGCTCAGAAATGATATAAAGCCAACCCTGAGCCCCTTTGCCCAAAATGGGACATCAGTGACAAACTAAGACATTACTAGTGAAGGATGCCATTAGCAGATGAGGACCCTAGGGGTGAGAAGCAAGACAGTATCCATGTCATGCTTGTGTCTGGGGACTACTGCACCTCTAAAGAGGTCTTGATATTAGAAACCACATCAAACAAAAGGAAAAAAAACATTATACTAAAGCTGAAGACCAAATGACACAGGGTACACATGTATAGTCTTCCTACAATGTGTCTGAATTTTCTAATATTATAAAATAGATAAAAATAAAACAGTAAAAATGAAGGAACAGCTGAAGAATCAATTTTAATGAAGAAAACTTTCTGAAGTTTCAAAAATCAAACAACAGTATAACTATAGACATAGACATAAGTAATCTCTCAGGGAGTGAATCACACCACACTTAAAATCAAGCATAGAGCAAACAATTTTCCTTTCAAAGGGGGATAGGAAGAGAATACAGCATATTTAATGCAATGTAACTGTTGTTCTGAATTTTAAAAAAATAGCAAATATTCAAAACAATCAACATCAGTTTCATATGCATGGAATTGGCGGGCGCTGAATTTAAATAATGCTCTTATTGTGCAGAGCGTTGGGAGGTGCCTGAAGGAGGAGGGTGAGAAGAAGCAACTTGGGCCAGTTGAGAAATTCTTGGAAGCTGGTAAAGGTATGCACACAGGTCTGTGTGCAGCACTGATTGCATTTCCAAGTGAAGGTGCAGCGTGAAGCGTTCTGTGGAAGAGTCCAGAATGAAGCAGGCCCAGGTGCAGGGAAATTCATTTTTCAGCCAAGAAAAAATGGGTGGCTTAGGAATCAAGAGTACAAAAGTGTAAAAATACCATGTATTTTTTTCAATTTGAGCCTATTCTCATAAGTGAAATAAATAAGAATCATATTTATAAATCACACTGTGTCTCTAGTGTAAAAAGTAATAACAATTATAGGAGTAATAAATCTCAAAATGTGTAATTGTTATTGTCAAATGAGAGGAAAAGAAAGTGCTCTGAAGAATATAACTGTGTGTGTGTTTAAGTGTGTAGGATTGATAAACATTTTACTGTTTTTATAAAAAAAATTTATTTAAAGAGAAAAATAAAGGAAAAAATTACTAAAACAAAACAGAAAGAGGGTAGTAACAATACAGAGTTCCAAAGGGGAAAGAAAAGAAAACAACAACCACAAAACAACCCAAAACAAAACAAAAATACTAAGAAATCACCAGTTGATAAGTTACATATTGTCAACACTGGAAATAGTTGTTCAAGTTACAAAGTTATAACATACAAAGTACACATTCAAACAATGAGACCGTTAACAATTCTGCTCAACATTCTAACAAAAACAGTAATATGGTCATTGATCTTACACACTTCCACAAACTTGCAGTTATATACTTTAGAGCACTTTCTTTTCCTCTTTCCTTTTTACAATAGCAATTACACATTTTAGGTTTTATTACTCCTACAGTTCTTACTAATTTTTACACTAGAGACACAATATGATATTTATAAATATGATTCTTATTTATTTCACTAATGAGGAGAGTCTCAAATTGTGTCCATTTCCTTATGTAGGCCTCAAGATCATTCTTTTTTATAGCTGAGTAGTGCACCATTGTATAAAAATATCACATCTTTTTCATACACCTTGCAGTTGATGGGCATCTTGGTTGTTTCCAAGATTTAGCTATTAAAAATTTTGTTGCTATGAACATGGGTGCACATATATCACTGTGATATGAACTTTTCAGTTTCTCTGGGAAAACACCCAGGAGGGGAATACCTGGGTTGAATGGAGCTTCCAGTCCTAGTCTTCTGAGAATTCTCCATGCTGATTTCCATAGTGTGCACCAGTCTACACTCCCACCAACAGTGGAGCAGTGTTCCTTTTTCCCCAAAGCCTTGCCAATATTTGTTATCAGTTGATTTCTTGATGGCTGCTATTTTTTCCAGTGTGAGATGATATCTTAATGTTGTTTTAGTTTGCATTTCTCAAATGACAAGTGATGGTGAACATTTCTGCATGTTTTTGTTTGCCATCTGTATATCTTCATATGAGAACTGTGTGTTCATCTCAACTGCCCATTTTTGGAGATGGTTTTGATTTGAGGGGGGTTGATGTTATTCAGTTCTTTATATGTTCTTGATATAAGTGCTTTTGTCTGAGGAGTTGCTGCTTAAAATTATTTCCCATTCTGTGGGTTTTCTTTTCACTCTGATGGTGATTTCTTTTGAAGTGCAGAAACCTTTCAATAATATGAGATCCCAGTTGTTGATTTTCTGAAGTTATTCCTGTGCAATTCGTGTTTTGTTCATGAACTCTCGACCTACACCTATACCTCCAAGATTTCTACCTACCTTATCTTATAGTTGATTTAGTGTTTCTGTTTTAATATTTAGGTCTTTGATCCATTTAGACTTTAGTTTTGTGCATGGTGATAGGCATGGATCTAGTTTCAGTCTTCAGCATGTGGAGAGCTAATTTTTCCAACACCATTTATTAAATAGGTTATCCTCCTCCAGTGAACATGTTTAGCCCCTTTGTCAAATATCAGCTGGCTGAGTGTCTTTGTTCGTATATTTGTATCTTCTAATCTGTTCCATTGATCCTCAGGTCTATTTCTTTGCCAGTACCATGCTTATTTTTTCACTGTGGCTTTGTAGTACAGTTTCAAGTCAGGAATTGAGATGCCTCCTGCCTTGCCTTTATTGCCCAGAATTGCCTTTGCTATTCTAGGTTTCTTCTGGTTCCAAATGAATTTTAGAAGTGTTTTCTTTAGATCTGTGAGGTATGTCAATTGTATTTTGATTGGATTGCATTAAATCTGTATAACAGTTTTGGGAGTATGGCACTTTTCACAATGTTTGTCCTTCCTATGCAAGAGAATGGAACAACTTTCCATTTTCTAATATCCTATTGAATTTCCTTTTTTAGTGTAGTGTAATTTTCAGCTTACAGGTTTTTTACATTTTTAGTTAGGTTGATTCCTAAGTATTTCATTGTTTTAGATGTTATTGTGAAGGGCTATATTTCCATAATTTCTCTCTTGGTGAAGTTCTTGTTTGTGTACAGCAATGCTATTGATTTTTGAGCATTGAACTTGTATCCAGCTTGTATCCAGAATTTGTTTATTACCTCTAGTCGTCTTTTAATGGAATTTTTTGGGTCTTCTATATAGAGTATCATGTCATCTGCAAATAGTGATAATTTAACTTCTTCCATTCCTATCTTTATTCCTTTTATTTCTTTCTCTTGTCTGAATGCCCTGGCTAGTGTTTCCAGAACTATATTGAATAGGAGTGGTGATAGTGGACATCCTTGTCTTGTTCCTGATTTTCAAGTGAAAGCTTTCAGTTTTTGTCCATTTAGTATAATGTTGGCTGTTGGTTTGTCATAGATGGCTTTTTTAAGTTTGAGGTAGACACTGTGTTTTCTGAGTTTCTGAATGGTATTTATCATGAACAAGGGTTGGACCTTATCAAAAGATTTTTCTGCATCTATTGAGATGCCCATGTGGTTTTTGTTTATGGCTCTGTTGATGTGGTGTATCACATTTATTGATTTGTGTATGTTAAACCATCCCTGCATTTGTGGCTTGAACACCACTTGGTCATGATGTATAAACTTCTTGATGATTTGCTGCATTCTATTTTCTAGTATTTTATTGAGAATCTTTCCATCTATGTTCATCAGTGAGACTGGCCTATAGTTCTCCTTTTTGGTTGGGTCTCTCTCTGGTTTTGGTATCAGAGTAATACTTGTCTCCAGGAATAATTTAGGGAGGACTGCTTTCTTTTCAATTTCATTGAAGAGTTTAAGGAGCATTGGCATCAAGTCGTCTCTAAATTTCTTATAGAATTCAGATGTGAATCCATCAAGATCTGGGCTTTTCTTTGTGGTAAGGTTTTTATTACATTTTCAATTTTAATAGCTGATATTGGGTTATTCAAAATTGCTATATCTTCTTGGTTGAGCTTTGGTAGTTCATATGTGTCTAGAAATCTGTCCATTTTCTCTGTGTTTTCTTCTCAATGTGAGTAGGGATTTTCAAAGTAGCTGTTTATGATCTTTTGAATTTTCATGGGATCTGTAGTAATTTCCCCCTTTTCAATCCTTATTGCATGAATTTCAGTTTTTTCTTTCTTTTTCATTATAAGGTTAGCTAGAGATTTGTCAATTTTGTTTATTCTCTCAAAAAAAAAGATTTTGATTCATTAATTCTTTGTATTTTTTTGGTTTCAATTGCATTGATTTCTGCTCTAATCTTTACAATTTCCTCTCTTCTATGAGTTTTAGATTTAACTTGCTCATCTTTTTCTACAAGACTGACATGCACCATTAGATTGTTTATTTGTGCTCATTCTGTTTTCTTGATAGGACAATTTATTGCTATGCATTTCCCTCTTTTTTTAATAATTTTATTTAAAGAGAACAAAACAAAACAAAACAGAATAAAGGATAGCAACAATACAGTATTCCAAGGAGAAAAGGAAAAGAACAACAACAAAAAAACCTAAGAAACTATTGCTTGACAAATTACATACTGACTTCTTGGAAATAGTTGTTTAATTTACAAAGTTAAAACATGTAAAGTAGACATTCAAACAGTGAGACTGTTAACAGTTCTGCTCCACAATCTGACAAAAACAGCAATATGGTCATCCATCTTACCCATGCAAATATACATGCAATTATATCAAAAGGGTAGAATTAAACACAACAAAACAAAGCAAAGTGGATCACAAGAAAGCAATGTAAGAGACAAACATTTCAAAACTAGACAATCAGAGATATTCACTCTCTATCATATTAACTCTTGTTTTCTTCCAAATAGTTGTCCATATTGTCATATACAGGGAATTCACTTGAAACAACCTAGTATGGAATTGATCTGAGCAGGATGAGGAGCGCATTTCAGGTCTTCAAGACCAGACATTAGGGAAGCCAAGAATGGCTGTCATAGTGTCTCTCATTCTCCTCAAAACAGCTGTCCATACCTTAATGTGTGTTGAACTTAAACAAGGCAAAGCAAGATAAGACCACTTTGAACAAAAAGTGACAGTTTTCCTGGACTTGACATCATGACATTATGTAGTCAGCATTGGGTATTTTTGTGTCTTTTTTTCTTAAAAGTAGTTGTTCATTTCAACAAGTGTTATATAGTTGGTTCTCGTAAACTGTTTATAAGCTCTACACATGCATGAGTCTCTACTTGTATATCTATCATTTCTGTATTAGCAGGAAAAACAAAACAAAGCAAGATAAAACAAAACAATTCCTAGAAAAGCATGAGGCAAAAAAGTCACATAAAACTGCAATACAAGGTGACCTACAATGGTTACCATGGTGTCTCAGCAGTGTATAACAACATTAATAAAAACGAAGCATTGCAGATATTATAAGACTTCAACCAGGGATTCAGCTCAGTGGCTTAAGCGCCTGCCTGGCAAGCAAAGGTCATGAGTTCGATCCCAGGTACAAAAAAAAAAAAAGACTTCAAAAGCAAGTAATAATCAAACCAGAGTAGGTATCTTAGTGAATCTTGTCATCTTCAGTGCAGTTGCCTATACACTTAGACTTGATGCTATCCATTATAACAGATTTAAATAAAATTAGTCAATACAAAGTAGCAATCTAACAAACCAGATTCAAATAAGATCAGTCATAATAAGACAGTGTAATTGATATAGGGCTTCAGATTAAGTTGATAGGAAAATTAGGGATGATTACCATAATACATCCTCTTAATTTTGGGATAGCTGACCATGTCCTCAAGTCTAGTATAAGTAGACAAACTGGAGCAGCACGTAATCCATCCAAGCAGAGTTGGGAGAATAATGTAAATTTTAAATCTTGTTACCCCATTAACAGTATCCTCTGCCTCCCTTTTTTAGACAATTCCTCCCCTTTCACTCCCATGGGGTGCACTGCTTGTTTGGTTCCCACTGCCTCCTATATAGAGCAGCTCAATGGACCCTATCTCCTGATCTACTCTGCCTGTGTTTCTATCTGTTAGTATTTCGAGGCCCTCTATACTAGAGATTATAGCCAATCTTCTCTGCCTCATTTCTGCTATTCTATTTATTCTGCCATTGGTAGTCTATTTTTCTCTTCCACTCCATTGTCTGCCTCGTTCCCTGAGGCCTCTCTGCCACTGTTCCTGAAATGCTCCTGTTCTTGTTCTCTCTCCCTAGAATGTCCTTCAGTATTTTTTGTAAGGTTGGACTGGTGGTCACAAATTCTCCTAGTCCCTCTTTGTCATGGAATCATCTTCTTTCTCCATTAATTTCTAGAGAGAGTTTTGCAGGATACATCAATCTGGGCTGGAGATTTTTCTCCTTCAGCGCTTGAATAACTTTACTCCAAGCTCTTCTTGACCTGATGGTCTGTGTCAAGAAGTCTGCTGTGATTTTGATGGGTTTTCCTTTATAGGTGATCTGTTTATTTTCTCTGATGCCTTTTAATATTCTGTTCTTATATTGAATTTCTGGGATCTTGATTATTATGTGTCTGGGTGTAGCTCTGTTTGGGTTGTAGGTGGCTGGAATTCTGTATGCTTCATACCTCTGCATATCATTTCTTTTTTCTATGCTTGGGAAATTTTCCTTAATAATTTCTTTGAACAGCCTTTGTAATTCCTCTGGTTTGATTCCTGATTCTTCATTCACATACTTTATTCTTAAGTTATAGATCTTCTTGTCATCTTCTAGTCTTTGTATATTTACTGCCTGCTTCCTTGTTATTTTTAAGAGATCTTCCCTCTCATGACCCCACATTGCAAGCCTGTCTTCAATTTTTGATAGTCTATCTTTGGTTTCTTTCAAGCAGTTTTTCCAGCTTTATATAGAGTCTGTAGTTTGCTGGTAATCTCTTTGAATCTGCTTCAAGAATTCTAGGTTTTTTCTAAATTCTTCATTAAATTTTTCTCTCCATTTTTGTTCCTCCATTCTTCTGTCTGTGTCTTCTTGAGAGGTGCCCAGCCCTTCTTTTATTAACCTACTTATCTCTTGTTTAATTTGAATTAATATTTCAGTTTTGGTCCTGCTTACGAGATCCTGAAGATTTCTCTTTATGTCCACTAAGGCTGTGTTTGATGTTGCATTTTTGCTGCCCTCAATCTCTTTTGTATTTACCTCTCCTGGATCAATGTTCTCAGGGTTGGGCACTGGGAGTTGTTTCTTATTTCTTCCTGTTGGGAGCCAGTCCTAATGGGCATGCGCGCAAGATGGCGCCCGCACTCCGCCTATACCGCTCCCCCGCCCATCGTGTGCCCAAGATGGCGCCTACATCCTGCTTCCGGGTTCTTGCTCAGGTTGCAACCAGCACCAAATATGGCTACACACAATCTGCCCTGCGCTAATGGCCAATAGCTCGCCTCCACGTAGAACC
>PVJX010039595.1:0-15665 GCA_004027295.1 Dolichotis patagonum
AATTATTTTGAAACATGTCAGTACTGCTCCAAATCTGACATCCTCATGACTAAAATGTATCCAAGTGAGGTGGAGCTTCCTGTAGGACTGTGGTGGAAGGGAGCACGGGCAATGAGTCCGGCCATTTTGATTTGAATCCCGGATCTAATGCTGGTTAGCTGTGAGCTCTTGGGTACTGAGTTAGTGTAAGTCTCAATCTCCTTTTCAAAACGTTGAAATAACAACCACATGCAGTGACACAGAATAAAGTGAAATAGCAAGTACAAGGTGCTTAACCTTGTACCTAATGTAGAATAAACACTTAATAAATCTTATTTTACTAAGCTATTTTCTGGAAGAATTTTCCCACAAGGACTCTTATTTATTAACTCTAGAAATAACTTTATTTAAGATTCAAACATATACTTCTACATACACGCAGTTTCTCTGTGTATCTACCTCTGTCTCTCTCTCTGCACCTTCTCCTCTGTTTCTGTCATTCTTACACACACACACACACACACACACCACACACACACACACCACACACACAGCTTTCTTTGACTACTAAAAGAAATTTCATGATTTTGTAACACTTATATTCATGAAATTGGTAAAGGAATCACAGGACAAGATTGGAATAAGGAGAGAAAAAAAAGAGACATGAGGAGGAAAATCAGCGAATACCATCACAGTAACAGAGTGCACTTGTGAAATTTGTACGTGCAACTTATTATTTGGTCGTTTCCCAGGAAAATTTTCCTTTTGCTGAAAGAACTTAATATCACCAAGGAAAATATTCTTCCTCAACCTCTCGTTAACCAATTCCCTTGTGCACATACAGAGCTACAATGGTTTAATAAAACAAAGAGTGACTTGACACTGCCAGTCCTCAGTTGTTTGTGTTCACCTGTGACATTTACAAGTGAAGACACACAGAACCTTCTTTTGTTTCCTGGATAATCACTCGGGTGTTAAAGAAGAAGTTGATTCAATTTTAAATGGCATGATTATCTCAAGCCTTGGGAAAATAATTGATGGATTTTCTTCTTCTTTTTTCCATAGCTCAAATATACACACTGCAAAGTCATGTCTGGCTGTTTAATTTTACAAGACTGAAAATATTGAATTTGAAGCTTAAGTTTTACTCTAAGTTTATTCCTAGTGTTCAACACTGTCTAAACTTTCACAGGCAAATCGGAAATGAAACACAATTGAAACTAAACCAAGTCTTTCTACCTGTGAAGGGGCCTTAATATTTCATTTTTTGTTTTCACATGGAATCTAATGAAAAGGTGATTTCATACAGATTCCCTGTGTCAGTTATTCCCTGTATTCCTTCCGAACCAATCTGTGCATTCAACTCGAAGCTTCATTAAGGATCAAGCCAAGTAGTCTCTAAAAAGTACAGGGTTTTGGTGACAGACAGATGGTGGCTTTCATGATGTCAGGAAGTGTCAGATATTATCGTTGGCTGTGGAATGGTGGCTACTATCCAAACAGATTGGGAAACAGACAGAAAGAGCAAGAACACCATTTGTTTTATTTAGATACATTGTGAACAGAAGGAAGCAAGACAGAGCATACTTTTACACATCTTTTTTCCACTCCTTGTGAAAACAGTTTAGGATTTGTTATGTTATATTAGCCCTTTCATTATGCAAAAACATGTGAAAGCCAGAGATGCTGGTAAAAAGATTTGTTTCATTGTGATTTTCTCTGAAGTTTGTTTATTTTTATTCTCATAGATTTTTTTTTTTTAAATCTCTTCTTGTTGAAAGCTTGGGACTGAAGAGAGCTGAGATAAGGCCCTGAATGGGCCCTACTGCTGACAGTATGAAGTGAGTACTGGCCTCATGATCCAGGAGGAGGGGCTTTTAGATAAGATTATCAAAGATTCCGTTTGCAAACTGAAGGAGCTTGTTGAAGAACGAGCTTTTCTTCGGTAAGGATTTCCTGTAATTCACTTCAGCAGTAGAGGGCAGTAGCAGCTCCAGACAAAAATGCCTGGTTTGGTTCCAGGATTAAAGTATTTATCTAGTAGCAGACCTAGGCACTAAGGCACTGCAGCATATTGATCTTAACTTAGGAGAGAGTAGCAAACTTTTAGCTTATTCAACAGACAAAATTTTTTGCCCCTCTGCATGATGCCAATATGCACCTATTATCGTATTCTTTTACTCCAACTAATGGAAGGTAACCACATTTTGGGGATTATTGATGGAATGGAAATTCAGTGCCATAACCTACTCTATAGTTAGGTCACCAAATCCTGGTGAATATTTTGTCCCTAAAGCAACTTTCATATGCTGGCTATGAGATTTGAGACCTGGAAGATGTCTGGAGCTCATTCTAGGTTAGTGGTTTTCACTCTGTGTTCCAGAAGGTCCGAGATTCACAGAGGCTGTTCGGGATTGCTGCAGGGGGTGAGTGAGAGGTCGAGACTGCACTCCACTGTGTCTGCTTCTTCTAAACAGCTGTGTAAATGAAGTGGTTTTCCAGTCCAGGGACACACGGAGCCTGGAATCTTGGCTTAAGAGAACAGCATTCCTTTAATAGAAAAGTGTAAAGCATTTGGCGAGGGCTAAGAGTTGGGCATGAGTGCATTTTAATTGCTAAGTTCAAACAGGAGTCAAATTCCAGAGAGACGTTTATGATAACTCTGATAAGGTAGAGAACTTCACTCCTGCACTCCCTCCACATCTCACTAGGAACTTTCAGTCAGTACATATAACCCAAACAACCAGAGGTTTAAAGGTTGAGAAGTCCTGAAAATAGGAAATCTCACTCACTTTCCCAGGACCCTCCATAACTGTACAAGGCTACTATAGCCAACGGTGTGTAGAGCACTACAGGGACCTGTTTTAGAACCTAGCTAATTCACAGTCACAGCACACACGCTGAACAGTGAAGTTGTCTGTTTATCAAAATCAAAATAAAACTCTTAACTCCCGAGGTAAGTATTTACATAGGGAAGAGATAATCTGAGACACTTGGTGGAAGGCTGGTCCCAAGGCTGTGAGTCAGGGCTGGGAGGAAACTCAAAAGGATGGAAACAGACTCTTCATGCTAAGAGCATCTCTTATATAAGAGCTAGAGATTGAACCTCATATAGTTTGTACAAAGTTTTGGATTATGCAGTAAATTTTATTGCCTTAAGTAAAATTAATTGTTGTTGTATCTTGGAAAGGATCTGAACTACTTGAGAAGTTAGAATTATGCTTCTCCTGAGCATGATTTTAACAGCAGCTCCGGTTAGGAGTCATGAATGGTTTAAAGAACTCTTTTAAGAAGAACTATAACATTAGGGTATTTGCTGAAGCCATCTATTTATATCATAGAATTAAAATGCCTTCAAGTCATCTTAAATCTCCCTGGGACTTTCAGGAGCAGTACACATTGAATCTATATTAAGGTAGCCCATTAGAAGAGAAGATAGTCTATATATGTTTTATTGCTCAAAAGTAGTTTTATTAAGTTCCAAATAATGACATGAATAATTATATGTAAATTAAGATATCACTGATTTAGCAGTTTAAGTTTTTAGAAAGAAAGCTGGGCCTTTTCTACGTAGTATATTT
Source organism: Dolichotis patagonum (assembly GCA_004027295.1). NCBI lineage: Eukaryota > Metazoa > Chordata > Mammalia > Rodentia > Caviidae > Dolichotis > Dolichotis patagonum. The sequence goes on from PVJX010039595.1 coordinate 3,561, forward strand.
TTATTTTTACGGAATGCAATTTGTTAATAAAAAATCCTCTCATTGAATATACTGAATGGTTGAAACACACAGAACTCATTTTAAACTGTGCAAATATTATGCTTTTTTTCCCCCTGATTTTGACAACAGGAAATACACTGCTTAGTACAGAAGTAGATAAAACTCGCCCCAACTGGTTTCACAACTACAACTTCCTGACTCTCTTTTCTTTTGTCAAGATCACATGGGTAATTCTTTATGCTACCATTTAAACTTCAATAAATTTATACACATGGGCTGGTTTAAAATAACATTTTGAAATCTGTAGTCTGCTATCATTTGTACCTCTGAGTGGAGATGTCCAAATTTCATACAGTTTTCTGTTAACAAAGGACTATTCTTTCTTATATTGGATACACATTGTATATTTGTTTTATTTTTATAATACCAGCTTGTTGTAGTCAGGATTTTTGAGGGAAAAGATTTAATAGAGAAAACATAATTTATGGGATTATTTTATAATATTCACTCAAAGAGTCAAATGCAAAAAGAGTGTGGGAAGTCTGTCCATATACTAGAGACCCAAACAGTCCAGCCTGGATCCCACAGCAATGTCCTGCACAAATCCAACTGAAGACAGAGTCCACAGCAATGTGTCATGCAAGTCTGTGTTGACAATCTGCACTGGAAAGGTCCAAAGGCCAGTGGTGGAAGCTAGAAAGTTGGATGAAGGATCTGTGCCAGCGGGCTGAGGGATTTGCACTGGATCCAGGAAAGCTAAGGACCAGAGCGCCCCCAAAGAGGACAACAGCCATCCTCAGCGACTGTGAGGACCTGAGCTCCTCTGACAGTAAGAACAGCTGAGTTCATATCAAGAAAACTAGTGCAACACATTATTACAATATGCAGAGACAACATGTAACTCTCAAAGGAAAAAGAAAATACATTTCTATTCTTGTCATTCAAAATAGCTAAATTGACATTTTAACACATTTCCATATGGTCTATTTCTGGTTTTGGCAGAAGTGTTTTTCTTTAATTTAGTTATATACAATTTAAAATGCTGTTGAATATTGGAATTTTATCACTTAGTATCCTTTACTAGTAAAGTTGATCCCAACTTTCACATTTCTCATTGTAATTTTTCCAATGTCCAATTCTACCATGGTTTTTATATTTCTCATATAGTAGTATGATTTAAAATAATGAAAACAAGTCAGTGAGGCAATCATTTTCTAGGTAAATTTGAATGTAAAAAAGTAAGAAAAAAAACATGAGGTTACTTTTGGCAGTGACTAACGGTAGGACAATTAGCTGCATAGCGTAGACTGTGATTAAGAGCATCAGCAATACCAGTAGGAGCTACCTTCTTTGGTACCTTTGAATTGCCTCTTTCCAAACTGTGTGAAGGAAAGGTACATGTTTCAGGCTCACAGAATTACAGTAGTCACTTTAGAAGAATCTGTTTTCTTAGTAACTCAGAATTCTAGAATAGAATTACATTGATACTGATTGACTTTATCTGACTTTTGTGCCCACATTTGAGTCAGTCATTTGAGTCTTGTACCCACTTTTTTCTAGCCAAATAAGAGAATGGATTGATTACCTTCACTTATTTATTTTCAAATCCTAGATCTTAAGAGTAAAGGTTTAGAGAGTATGGCTGAGCACAGAAGAAAGTTTACTCAAGCCAAACTTAAGGCATCACTACCTTAAACAGAATCTTAATCTTTTTCTGCCTTACATACATAACTCTTTCTACCCTTCATTGTACCATCTGTCAGTTCCATCATATTCAGCTGTCTTTACCTTACCACCTCTCTTCTTTTCCTTTCTTTCCTTCTCACTCTGACCCTAAACCAATCTGATTCTCTTTGAAGTTTCATTCAAATACCTGTGTGCTAATACATACCAAATTTTCATTTTTAAAATGTATGTATAAATTATATATAATTGTATACACACACACACACACACACACATATATATATAAAAACAAAAGCTTAGTATCCAAATTATTTAACTCTATCCCACTGTTTTTGCCTCAGAAAAGGTCTTATGTCTGTGAACCTACCAAATATCTTTATTTGGATGCCCTAGTCTAAGTTTTAAAATTTCCTCGAAGGTAATAACTTTGTATTAGTCAAAGTTGTATTTCAAGCACCCATGATAAATGCCTGGTCCTTATCTCCCAACATAAATTTTAATGAGTGGGATAAAAGCAAGTGCTGACACATGCTACAAACTACAACCAAAGTCGCAGATAAGCTGTGGCTTTGGAAGTTTGTCCCATCTGTGATTTAATGGGAATGTGTCTGTAGGCACATATTTGTTTAGCTTCATCATCAGTGGGTTACATTTTCCCCTGCAGCTTTTCGAGCCGAGTCCATCAGTGTTGTCTTGGTGAAGAGGATTGTGTTCCTGTATTTTCAAGAGTCTATCAGCATTAAATGAGGTAGTTTTTTTTTTTTCTTTTAAAGTATCTACATAACATCAGCTCAATAACGACAGATTGATTTTGACTAGATTTCATTTCTGAAAGGAGTTGATGGCCTAATCTAAGTCCAGAAATGATTACCTTCAGTTGGCCATTAATTCCTATGACATATCTTCTACTGTAGTAGTAATTGCTCTTATAAATTGCAAGAGGAAATATATTTATGCAAGTTTGAAGAGTTCTGCTTTTTTCTATTTCAGGTATATGCACAAGGGACTAAATAGTCTGTATTTAGACTTATCAGATTGCTTAATGCATGTTTCTACATGCAGCCTGGATAGTGGGTAAGATTTTCTCCTTCATCACTTTCAACCCTGTGATCAAAACAACAATCAGAACCCATTTCATGTGAACCTATTCTGAAAAATACTTGACACCTTTCCAATAGCCAATCTGACTTATTACATCATAATGTTTAAATTTCTGGTTGCTTGTTTACATAGCATAAGATTTTCTTGTAAGAGTATTTGTTTTTATTCCCATGGAGGCAAAGCTATGTAATAAAAAGAAAAATCTCATAATCTGAATTAAAACCTAATTATTTATTTGAGGGGTAGATTTATTGGTTTGAAGATCATCTGGGGGATATTTGATATAAATCCTAATGATGGTTTATTTACATGAACTGATATAGTGAAATTACTACATGCTTGTTTAACAGATTCTCTTATGATTGGTGACTTAAATGATCAGAATTTCTAGAGATCTTTCATTAGTTTTTTTCATGTGTCATAATAAATAACTGAAGGCCATAGTTTAATTCGTAATTGTGATTGACTATAGTCTCCTACCTGACCCCAATTGTGATTAACAGCACATAGTGATGACAAAGCTGTCAATCATATGTTCTGTGAAAAAGAAACTTTGATCAAGGGTTGAGAGACTGAGTTAAGTTGTGTATATATGCAGTAAATTCTAAGCAACAGAGTCCACCGTTTCCATTGTGGAACTTGAGTGGTGTGGTGTTCTGGGAGAGGTTCTGATGTTTCTCATATGTGGCCTCCACATCTCATGAAAGCGTTTTCCCTGCATTTACACTCAAGTACAAGAGTGGAAACAGTGAAATGACCTGACACAAAGAAAAATCTCAATGCCAGGTAGCAAAGGAAAGCAAACCAAGTTAATCCATCTCTTTGCTGCATTTCGTCCACTATCATGAATGGGAGAAATGCATAGCCTTTTAGATTGTCCTATTATGACAAGTGTTAAAATATGTTTGAATTTAAATTTCACAGACATATCGTTGCCTACTGCCATAAACCAGCCCTCATGACTTACAAGCAGCAAGTCTTTTCCTATAAAGTCAGCCACAAAGACGTAAGAACTTGACCACCCACTGTTTCTTCTTTTTACTAAAAAGTACTTTATGCATTAATATTTCTGTTACTTTTTGCTACCCAGTGACTTCTAATTTGTTTAATGAACGTGTGCATTGTGTACTAGAATATAATTCTCAATGATGATAATTTTTTTTACAATGGAGAAATTATGCGCACTTTTAGAAAATGTCGATGATGATTTGAGGAGCACTTGAAAAGGTTCTGGTGTGTATTGAACAAGTTTGACTTGGATCATGAATCTTCCAGATGTTAGACACTTTTTTTTAATCACTTAATTTCTCTAAGACTAAACTTCTCAGAAGTCATGGAAACAGTCCCAGAGAAGTTTGAGAAGTATGAATACCATGTGAAAATTCTTGCCATAGAATTTGGCTTCTGGGAAATGGGTAAGAATAAATACTTTTGAGTTAAATATTAAATTAATATCTGTACTAAGGATAAGAAGTGGAAATTATTTTCAAATATTAATGTTTGTACTGAGGATTAAACTGCAGTCAGATTAGTGCAAATTAAATGATGGACTTATATTTAATTTCAAATTAAGATAAAACAAACTATAAGATAAAGAGGGTTCTACCACTTATCTGATATTTCTTTTATAAGTAAGTTTGTCTATTATATTGAGAAATAGGATTTAAGATAAAACATCTTTGAGCAGTTAAAAAAAATGTCTAAAACAAAAGAGTGAATTTTTCCATAAGAGTTTCCTTTGTACACTCAGTACTGTGGAAAGAGAAACTTGACTCAGTAATAATGATAAGACAAGAAACATTGAGGCTGTATTGTTCTTTCTATAAATTAACACCATTAAAATGGCCACAAATGTTATGTAGCATATGGCAGAAAGACAGAAAAAAAGACAGTTTGAGAATTTGTCATTTTAATGACTAGTTCATGTACTCTTTTTTAAAAAATTAAATTTATTGATATAACTTAAATAAATATAATGATAATATTCATCATAGGAAAGTTGTATTTGCATATGATATATCTTGATTCCTCTCTTTCTCCTCCCAACTCCCTACCCTCCCTTCAACCCCTACCCCCTCATTACAAAACTTTGTTTCCATTTTATCCTTCTTTATTTTTTTTTCTTTTGCCTTCCATCTTTTCCCCCTCCCACTACACTGTTTGATTTTCTATTTCACAATATCTATTATACACTTTGGTCCTTATTTACACTTTTAATTTTTCATACTAGAGCAACAATGTTACATTTACACATTTGTAATTCATATACTCTTTAACTCATTAATTTCTTTAATAAATAATTAGAATCTATTATGTGTCAGACACTGTGGTAGGTTCTGAGAATGCAAAAACATAGATGGAAAGTTTTGTTGCACTTGTAGAATTAAGATCCAGTGAAAAATAGAGCTATTAAATATATTTCACAAATTCAGTAAATTTTGTGAAAGGGAAATAATGCTAATAGTTTGAGACAAGGATTCTGGAGGAAATTCTCTATAGTCTGACACTTAGAGAGTAAGTACTAGCAGGTGAGAGGGTCTCAATGTCACAAGCATTAAAGATGTTAAAGTACCATCAGTGAAACATTTTTATGAACCGTGTTTTAAAATGTAACATCACTAAGGCATTTTAATCAAGGAAATAATCTCATCAACTTTGTTTGTTGTTACTAAATTCAGTCTTTCTATGGTTTATTATTGAAATGCTTGTGCAGACCACACAAATAACCAATGGAATGCAGCACCTGGAGAAGATTAAAAAAGGATTGCAAATTATTTAACAAGTAAAAAATAGGTTTTTTTTTAAAAGAAAATATGTAATGTAAGACAAAGAGTATCACGTTCTAGGATAATGCTTCTCAAATTGTCTGCAAGAGACAACTAGTTTCCTTCTTCTTTTCTCCTTTTTTGGTTTCTCACAGACTGATGCTTTTATGAAACACAATAAAGATGAATGGTTTAGAAAGTAAACTTAAAAAACAGCTATGCAAAACATGTGTCACTTTTTATTATTAGATTAACTGACAGAAAAATTGTATATCCATAGATATAATCAGGACAGATGTAATGTAGGAAAAGAAGATAGAGTCATAAAATTATACACATTGCCATTATGTGTGTATGTGTGTGTGGTCAATCACACTTCTGTACTTATCTCATTGCAGACCAGTTAAAAAATAGATCATATACTGCATTTCAAGAGAGTTTTGCTTTAGGAAGTTATTTACACATAAGTACAGCATCAATTTATTCTCTAATTCTTTGTAATTTTTGTTATTAGCATTTATTTTGCAAGTAAAAGAAAAATTAGTTTAGCAACTGGGATTTGATTACCATGTAGAGAGGTGTGGAATTAAACAAAAAAAGAAAAACTTGCCTATATATCTCATCATGATCAAGAAATGTTAAAATCCATCTTTCTTTGGATATGTAATAGCTTATTGTCATTTTGTCTAACATGCGACCTTTTCACTTCCAAGAGCATTACACTGACATCTTTTTCCAGGCAACAAGAACCAATGCATTCATATTTTATTATTTTCTAGAGCATAATGTCCCTGTAGGCATGTTGAATAGTCCAGTATCACTCATTTTACACTCATGTTCTGAATTCTGAGAAATGTAGCATGGCAAAATGATGATTGACTTATTCAGATAATATTTGCTTTTGATGTTTTAGATAATAGAAAGTAAAAAGTTTTGCAAATAAACAGGTAAGTGGATATAGGTAATGGATGTGAAAACAGTAGCACAATACTGACCAGAAATAAAATTCATTAAAAATGTTATTTTTATTTTTTCCAATCATTACTTGTTAACATAGTTATGTTACTTCAGCATCAAATATAGGCATATGGTTGTGTTGAAGCTACAACTATAGATGATCTGAGCCGCTATATGAAAATGCTCCAAAATCTAGGAGAAATGGACAAATGTATGAGACAGCAGTTTGATGGATTAACCATGGAAAAATCAGTGTGCATAGCAGAAGTTCAGTTTCAGGAAAGGACTCTGAATCCTCCCATATACTTTTCCAAGGAACTGACAAATATTAAGATGGAAAGACTGAGGTTGTCAACATATGTATTTTGTTTTTTAAATTTTATTTAAAGAGAGATAAAAAAAACAACAAAACAAAACAGAAAAAGGGTAGCAACAATACAGAATTCCAAAGGAAAAAAAGAAAAGAACAAAAAATCCACTAAGAAATCGCCACTTGATAAGTTACATACTGTCATCATTGGAAATAGTTGTTCAAGTTACAAAATTAAAGCATACAAAGTAGACATTCAAACAGTGAGACTGTTTTTTTAAAATAATTTTATTTAAAGAGAAAAAAACAAAACAAAACAGAATAAAGGGTAGCGACAATACAGTATTCCAAGGAAAAAAGGAAAACAACAACAACAAAAACCTAAGAAATTATTACTTGACAAATTACAAACTCACTTCTCGGAAACAGTTGTTCAAAATGCAAAGTTAAAACATATAAAGTAGACATTCAAACAGTGAGACCGTTAACAGCTCTGCTCCACGATCTGACAAACATAGCAATATGGTCATCCATCTTACCCAACAGTGTTACTGTTAACAGTTCTGTTCCATAATCTAACAAAAACAGTAATATGATCTTCCATCTTACACACTTAAACATAGATGCAGTTATATCCTTTAGAGCATTTTCTTTTCCTCTCTTTTTTACAGTAGCAATTACGCATTTAGGGTTTTATTACTCCTACAGTTCTTATTACTGTTTACACTAGAGACACAATGTGATACTTATAAATATGATTCTTATTTATTTCACTAATGAGGATAGTCTCAAGTTGTCCCCATTTACCTGCAAAGGCCTCAAGATCATCCTTTTTCATAGCTGAGTAATATTCCATTGTATGAAAATACCACATCTTCTTCATCCACTCTGCAGTTGACGGGCATCTTGGTTGTTTCTGAGATTTAGCTATTACAAATTGTGCTGCAAATATGTGCATGGGTGCACATATATCACTGTGATATGAACTTTTCAGTTTTTCTGGGCAAATACCCAGGAGGGGAATAGCTGGGTTGGATAGAGCTTCCAGTCCTAGTCTTCTGAGACTTCTCCATATTGATTTGCATATTGATTGCACCAGTCTGCACTCCCACCAATAGTGGAGCAGTGTTCCTTTTAGCCCGCAGCCTCTCCAACATCTGTTATCAGTTGATTTCTTGATAGAAGCTATTCTTTTCAGTGTGAGATGATATCTCAATGTTGTTTTAATTTGCATTTCTCAATTGACCAGTGATGGTGAACATATCTTCATGTATTTATTTGCCATTTGTGTATCTTCATCTGAGATCTGTGTGTTCATCTCAGATGCCCATTTGTGGAGAGGGTCTTTGAATTTGGGGGGCTCGATGTTTTTCAATTCTTTCTATGTTCTTGATATAAGTCCTTTGTCTGAGGGGTTCCTGGCTAAAATTCTTTCCCATTCTGTGGGTTTTCTTTTCACTCTGTTGTTGATTTCTTTTGAAGTGCAGAAATTTTTCAATAATGAGACCCTACTTGTTGATTCTCTGAAGTGTTTCCTGTGCAGTTTGCATTTTGTTCATGAATTCTTTGCCTACCCCTATGTCTCCAAGACTTCTACTTACCTTATCTTCCAGTAGATTTAGTGTTTCTGTTTTAATGTTTAGGTCTTTGATCCATTTAGACTTTAGTTTTGTGCATGGAGATAGGCATAGATCTAGTTTCAGTCTTCTGCATGTGGAGAGCCAATTTTTCAAACACCATTTATTTAAAAAGTTATCCTTTCTGCAGTGAACATGCTTAGCCCTGTTGTTAAATATCAGGTGGCTGAGTGTCTTTGTACTTATCCTTGCATCTTCTAATCTGTTCCACTGATCCTGAGGTCTATTTCTTTGCCAGTACCATGCTGATTTTATCACTGTGGCTTTGTAGTACAGTTTTAAGTCAGGAATTGAGATGCCTCCTGCCTTGTCTTTATTGCCAAGAATGGCCTTTGCTATTCTAGGTTTCTTCTGGTTCCAAATGAATTTTAGAAGTGTTTTCTGTAGATCTGTGAGGTATGTCAATAGTATTTTGGTTGGGATTGCGTTAAATCTGTATAACAGTTTTGGGAGTATGGCCATTTTCACAATGTTGGTTCTTCTTAGCCAAGAGGAAGGAACATCCTTCCCTTTTCTAATATCCTCTTCAATCTCCCTTTTTAGTGTACTATAATTTTCAACATATAGGTCTTTTACATTCTTCATTAGCTTGATTCCTAAGTATTTCATTTTTTCAGATGTTATTGTGAAGGACTATATTTCCATTATTTCTCTCTCAGTGAGTTTCTTGTTTGTGTACAGGAATGCTATTGATTTTTGAGCCTTGATTTTGTAGCCAGCTACACTGCTGAATTTGTTTATTACCTCTAGTAGTCTTTTAATGGAGTTTTTTGGATCTTCTATATGGAGTATTATGTCATCTGCAAATAGTGATAATTTAACTTCTTCCTTTCCTATCTTTAGTCCTTTTATTTCTCTCTTGTCTGATTGCCCTGGCTAGTGTTTCCAGAACTATATTGAAAAGGAGTGGTGACAGTGAACATCCTTGTCTTGTTCCTGATTTTAAAGTGAAAGCTTTCAGTTTTTGTCCATTAAGTATAATATTGGCTCTTGGATTGTCATAGATGACCTTTATAAGGTTGAGGTAGACACCGTGTATTCCGAGTTTCTGAAGGGTTCTTATCATGAACATGTGTTGGACTTTATTGAAAGCTTTTTCTACATCTATTGACATGACCATGTGGTTTTTATTTTTGGCTCTGTTGATGTGGTTTATTACATTTATTGATTTGCATATCCCTGCATTCCTGGAATGAACCCCACTTGGTCATGATTTATAATCTTCTTGATGATTTGCTGCATTCTATTTGCCAGTATTTTATTGAGAATCTTTGCATCTATGTTCATTAGTGAGATGGGTCTGTAGTTCTCCTTTTTGGTTGGGTATTTCTCTGATATTGGTATGAAAGTAATACGTGCCTCCAGGAAAGATTTAGGGAGGATTGATTTCTTTTCAATTTCATTGAAGAGTTTAAGGAGTATTGGCATTAAATCTTCTCTAAATTTCTTGTGGAATTCAGCCATGAATCCACCAGGACCTGGGCTTTTCTTTGTTGGTAATTTTTTTATTACATTTTCAATTTCAATAGCTGATATTGGGTTATTCAAAATTGCTATATCTTCTTGGTTGAGCTTTGGCAGGTCATATGTTTCTAAAAAATTGTCCATTACCTCTGTGTTTTCCTCTCTATGTGAGTAGAGATTTTCAAAGTAGGTATTCATGATCTTTTGAATTTCCATTGGATCTGTAATAATTTCCCTCTTTTCAGACCTTATTGAATGAATTTGGGTTTTTTTCTTTCTTTTTCTTTGTAAGGTTAGCTAGAGGTTTGTCAATTTTGTTTATTCTCTCAAAAAACCAACTATTTGATTCATTAATTCTTTGTATTTTTTTTGTTTCAATTGCATTGATTTCTGTTCTAATCTTTACTATTTCCTCTTTTCTATGAGCTTTGAGTTTAACTTGCTCTTCTTTTTCTAAAAGCTTGAAATGAAGCATTAGATTATTTATTTGTGCTTATTTTGTTTTCTTGATATGACAATTTATTGCTATATATTTCCTCCTTAAGACCACTGTCATTGCATCCCACAGATTTCAAAAAGTTTTTTCCATATTTTCATTGAATTGTAGGTATTGCCTTATTTCTTCTTTAATTTCTTCTGTAGCCCACTGGTTGTTCAAAAGTTTGTTGTTTAATTTAAATATATTTATGCAGGTTTTGCAATTTCTTTTGCCATTAATTTCCAATTTTAGTGCACTATGGTCAGATATTATGCATGGGATAATTTCAATACCTTTGCATTACTTAAGAATGTTTTATGGGTTAATATATAGTCTATTTTGGAGAATTTCCCATGAGCAGCTGAGAAGAAAGTGTATTGTGATGTAGTTGAGTGGTACACTCTGTAAACATCTACTACGTCCAATTGCTTACAGGTATGATTCAGTTGTATTATTTCTTTGCTGACTTTGTCTAGTTGATCTATCTCTTTGTGAAAATTGGCTGTTAAGGTCTCCTGTAATAATTGTGTTCTTGTGTATTTGGTTTTTCATGTCCTTTAGTATCTGTATTATATAGTTGAGTGCTCCTGTGTTTGGTGCATATATTTTTATAATTGTTAGTTCTTCCTCTTGAATTTTTTCACTTAAGTTTATGTAGTGACCTTCTTTGTCTCTTTCAGTCATTTTAGGTTTCAAGTTCACATTGTCTCCAAATAGAATAGTTACCCCTGCTTTCTTGTGGGTTCTGTTGCATAGTGTATTGTTTTCCATCCTTTGACTTTTAATCTATGAGTTTCTTTTTGAGTCAGATGCGTTTCTTGTATACAGCATATTGTGGGATCCAGCATATTACACACTTATGTTGGTTATGATTGTTTGGTGTTTCTTGATCCATTCTGTCAACCTGTTTCTTTTGATAAGTGAATTGAGCCCATTTACATTTATGGATCTTGTTGATATGTACTGGCTTGACTTTGCCATGTTGTGTTCACTATTGTTAGTTCCCTGCTTTTTTCCCTTGTTTACTTTCTTGTCCAGCCTGGTGATTTCTTTTTCTTGTTGTTTTGGAGATTGTGGTCATTTTTATCTCTACCTAGGATGTCCTTCAGCACTCATTTCTAAGGTTGGTTTGGTGGACATGAATTTCTTCAGCTGTTCTTTGTCATGGAAGTATCTTTTTTCTCCATTAAATATGAAAGACAGTTTTGCTGGGTACATCAATGTGGGTTGAAAGTTATTTTCTTTTAGGGCTTGAAATACTTCACTCCAAGCTCATCTTAACCTGAAGGTTTGTGCTGAGAAGTCTGCCATGACTCTAATAGGCTTTCCTTGATATATGAGTTGTGTCTTTTCTCTAACAGCTTTTAGCATTCTGTTTTTATGCTGTATATCTGAGATCTTAATTATTATATGTCTGGGTGTAGGTTTATGTTGGTTATGACTGTGTGGTGTTCTATATGCCTTACTTATTTGTATATCAGATTTTTTCCTCATGTTTGGGAAATTTTCTGCCATTACTTCTGTAAACAGCTTAGCTATATCCTTTGCATTGTCTCCTGCCTTCTCACTGATGGCTATTAATCTAATATTGTTTCTCCTGGCATCATCTTGAAGCTGCTGGATTGTCATTTCATGCTGCTTTGTTGTTTGTATAAGTTCTATGCTTTCAAGATCGCTCTCTGCGATCTTGTCCTCAAGTTCCGAAAT
>PVJX010039596.1:0-15675 GCA_004027295.1 Dolichotis patagonum
TGGGTGTGTGTGTGTAGGGGGGTGTGTGTGTGTGTGTGTGTGGTGGCAGGGGGATTCTGGTGGACACGGAAGTCTGCAGAGGCTCAGCAGGCTTCTCATGCTATCTGTGAGGAATCAGAAGTCCAGGGAGCAGCCTGTTCTGTGTGCACCTCGAACCTAAAGCAGGAAGCAAGAGTGCAGCCCCGCATCCCAGTCTCTGCTGCCTCTGTCTCGCTGAGCAGTCTCCACCAGGGCCTGCGGCTTCAGACAGTGCCCACAGACCGTGGTCTGGCTGGTCAGCTGGTGCTGCCCATTGCCCTGCCTCCGCTTGAGAACATCTCTGTGTGAAGAAAATGAAGAGTATCCAGGCTTCGGAGCACAGAGGGGCTCAGGAGTCGGCTGCGCGTCCCTGCTTTTGATGGGTTCTTACTGGGGAGAGCACAGATCACTACTCCCGGAGTCATGTTCTGAACTGCTCAGTTCTGATAAGTGAGGCACAGCAGCAAATGTTGGTCCTGTGTCTCAGCCCCTTGCTGTTAGTTGTTGATTATTTGAAGTTAACACCAAGGATAACTTGATAGGTAGAGTTTATGTTTCTTCCTTTGCAGTTTGGCTGGACCCACGTAACGCTACTGATCGTTGTGACCCAGTCACATCTTGTTATCCACAACCTGTTTGAAGGAATGATCTGGTGAGTGACGGCTGTGGGACGACTTTCCCTTTTCCCGTGTGGGTGTTTCTGTGCCAAGGTAGGTGGAGAACCTCGCTTGATGTTCGGAACCAGCGGTTCTCACCGTGAGCCCGCAGCATCGCCTGCAGGCTGGGTACCACGTGGGTGGCTGGTTCCATACAGCCAGGCGGGGCTTGAGGACCTGACTGTCCAGTACATTCCCAGTGGTGCTGATGCTACTGGCCAGGACCCACATGCAGAGAATCTCTGCGCGGTCGGTAACAGCGCAGCTGATGGCAAGAGATGGAACCCTGAGGACACGAGCCTGATTTCCTAGGAGGTATAAACTACTAAATATCAAAAAGGAACAAACTTGAATAGATCAGTAGCCCTAGAAGAGCTTTAAAAATTGTGTGAACGTCACACCTGGAAGAAGAAACAAGACCAGCTGGTTAAGGGCTGAGTGCTATCAAATGTTAGCCCAAAACTGATAAGGAGGGAACCTGACTTCCTTTATGGTTACAGATAGACCGTTCTAAATAAAATACCAGCAAAGGGAAGCTGGCAATGTGCTGGAAGTACCTCACTTACTGAGTAGAGTTTATTTCAGCAGTGCATGGTTTCAATGGGACACTGTCAGCACTGATAGATATCAGTGGGCTGATGAAAAAGCTGGATAACCGCAGTGGAAAGATAGAGGCCCTACTGGTGTAATGAGAGGAAGGCACGAAGTATTGTGAGTCCCATTCCAGGTCGCCTGTCTCAGGTCTGAGCTAGGTTATGGCAACATACACCTCCTAAAGAGTCCGCTAGTCAGTTTGCCTGGAGATTAGCTCCAACACCCGTTAGCCTTAGGCATCGTACACTTAAAACATTTATAATGGCCTGGGAAGACACCAGTTCCTTCCCTCCCTTTCGGATTTTTGGTTGGTATTTCATTTTCTCCTCCTCCTCACTCTGCCTTCCTCTTTCCCCAGGCAAACACAACCACTGAGCTACATCCCAGCCCATGCTGGGTATTTCTTAAAAGTGCCACATGCTGAGTCCTCAAATTCAGGGCCAAGCACAGCCTTGGCTCTACAGTGACTAAGCATTAAAATCTCTAAGGGAGACTTTACCACAGTTAGGGAGCAGAAGCTCCGCTAGAAGCTTTGATGAAGCAAGAGATGTGGGGGTTGGGAGGGTGAGCAGAGGGTACTGATATCTAAATCCCTCCCGCAAACAGGAAGTCAGGAACTACCGCCCATAGTTGCTGGAAGTCAGAATTTATGTATATTGTGTGAGCTGTACTAAGGGAACTTCCAAAGCTCTCGGGTAGAGACCAAGGAGAGGAAAAAGAGGGTACAGTGCTAAGACTGCCTCTTCCTGGTGGAAACACAAGGGTGGCCATGCCTGTTGAGCTATTGCTCCTGGCGTTGTCTTAAGGAAAGGTGGGGTGCACCAGTGAAAAAAGAGTAATAAACAGTGAAAAAAGTAAGTTTTGGAAAAGATATAAAGTATATCATTTAGCAATGTGTGGGTAGCTAGTAGAAGGGAAATGAGAAATGATTACAAGTGATAGGCATAGGGAAAGAAAGAAAAAAATTTTTCTACCTTTTATAGTTTATGTTCGTATTGTCAGTTCACATATTATTTTATGCTGAAAAAAGAACACACGAGCTCCTCTGCTCACGTAGTAATCACTCAGTAGACACTTGGGAGCCTGCTGTGTGTTAGGGGCTAAGGACAGTTCCTTCGGGTTTTTCCCTTTACCTTACTCCTTAGCGTGTTCGGTACGGGAGTTTATGAGAGGCCTTGTTTGGTGGACTTTGAGGTTCTGTCCTACCAGGAGAGATGACCCCATCTGATTTACTTCCTAGGTTCATTGTCCCCATTTCCTGTGTGATCTGCAACGACATCATGGCCTATATGTTTGGCTTTTTCTTTGGCCGAACGCCACTCATCAAGGTAAGTTACCCCGAGGTGAAGTGTCACCATGCGGGAGTGCTTTCTGCACAAGCAGCTGAGTGTGGCAGGCAGAAGACACCCAGCTGATGTGCACTGTGCTATGTTTTCATGTCATCCTGGACACTGACCGGTAGTAAGTTAATTAAAGAAAAGAGCATAGGAAAACACTGACAACTACAGGTAGTCTTCTTAAAAAAGAAAAAAAATCTAAGTGGCCATGGTGGCAAAGGCCTGTCATCCCTAGATACTTGAGAGGCTGAGGCAGGAGGATTCTAAGTTTAAGGCCAGCCTGGGCACCTTATCAAGACCCTGTCTCAGAACAAAAAATAGAGCTGGGGATGTAGCTCAGTGGAGAACACTTCTGGGTTCAGTCCTGAGCAAGCGGGAAGGAAGTATGTTTATATGCCATATGCACATTCTGGGGTTTTGATCAGGATTTGTCATTAAATTAGTGTATAGTCTTATAATAAAAATAATTTAAATGAGCAATAGAAAGAGAAAGGAAACTGAAGGGTCTACGGCAGGGAATGAACACAGCACGTTTGGGGAATATCACGGTGAGGCCAATAGAATGGGGTTTCATGATACTGATGTCTTTCACAAGTAATCATGTTCCCCAGAGCCAGAGGGATGCAGCACCCTTTGCTGAGCAGGTGCTCTTTGTCCACAGCTGTCTCCGAAGAAGACCTGGGAAGGCTTCATTGGGGGCTTCTTTGCTACTGTTGTGTTTGGCCTTCTGGTAGGTGGTGGCCCCCTGGTGGGTGGGAGAGCAGACAGAGGGTCACACCACCAAAGGCCTGCATGTCCTGAGAGCAGGGATTCTGTCCCGCCCAGTAATGACCTTGTCCCGGAGAGGGGCACGAGTGTCCCGAGCAGCACTGGCCGGCCTTCCTCTACTGGTTCTCAGCAGCTGAGGGGCGGGGGCCCTGCGCAGCTGGTATACACTCCTGGGCGTAGGCAGGACACTACCAGCACACACACAGTGTCTCATGGGCAGGGTGAGTGGCGCCTGAGAATAAGGGGCGAGGTGAGTGGTGCCACTCCGAGCTGGATTTCCTTCCCAGCGGGGCCGTCTTCTAGCCCCTTGGAGTACACCATTCCCTCTCCTGGCTCCCAGGCCCAGCGCCCTTCCCCAGTGTGCCCTGGCTGTCCCTGAGTGCTGCCCCCGGCCTCACTGCTGTGCAGCCTTCTCCCTCCTGCCCGTGATGCCCCGCACTGAGTTCAGAGAGCCTGGGCAGGGTGGACTGGACCCCCCGAGGTGGAAGAGGCACTCAGAGTTCTCTGCCCACATTCTCTCAGCTCTCTCCTGGGGTTTTTTAGGCCTGTCTGTGTACTTGGCACCTTTGTATGAGAGTCCAGTAGACCACGAGCCCTTCTTCTTTCACTTAAAAAATCCAAATAAAGTGGCATAAGTGCCTGCTTGGCAAGCGGAAGGTCGTGAGTTCGGTCTCCAGTACAAAAAAAATTTTAGATAAAGTCCACAGGGGGTGGCATGAGCCTGTGACTGCGTGGGGCTCGCAGCGAGCAGCATGCGCGCAACCCAGAGGAGCGAGGCCACCCCAAAGCCCGCCATCTGGGCGGCTGCAGCGTTCTTCTCACCTGCCTGTTCTTCACCCTCAGCTGTCCTATGTGATGTCGGGGTACAGATGCTTTGTCTGTCCCGTGGAGTACAACAACGACACCAACAGCTTCACCGTGGACTGTGAGCCCTCAGACCTGTTCCGCCTGCAGGAGTACAACATTCCCGGGGTGATCCAGTCGCTTGTTGGCTGGGTACGTGGCACTTACATGAGAGACAGGGACAGCAAAGAGACCCTCCGGCAGCACTAGGCTGCCCCCGCTGTCAGCCCCAGCATGAGGGGAAGTGGTCCTGGCCGGGTCAGGTTGAGGGCCAAGAGGAGACCTTTGCCCCTGCTTCACGGCAGTTGGACCTGTGGTTCTCAAAATGTGTTTTGTGAGATCCCTTCAGACGGGCCTGTGAAGTCCCAGCTGTTTTCCCAACAGTGCAGTGACCTTGTGTGCCGTTTTCCCTGCTGACCTTTGCTGTGATGGTGCAGAAGCAGCGGCAGCACCTCCTGGACCAGCAGCAGTGCACTTGGGTGCCACGTCCTCCCGTGCAACCATGCCAGCTCTCTTAGCAGTGTCTTTGCAACAGTAAAAGCACTGATTTTATTAAATCCTGACCCTCACACGCATGCCATTTAATCCCCTGTGTACTGAAATGGAACGCACGTAAACGTCCCTGCTACATACTGAAGCACGGTTCGTGCAGTTGAATTGTGAGCTAAAATAGCTGTTTCTTTTTTATTCCTGAGAACATTCTTTTTATTTGAAACGAATTGACTAGTTTTTTAGACTTTTGTATTTTGCAGACACTTTTTTTGAAAAGAATGAAATGAGTCTGTTAGTTTAAGGGAAATGACTGACAGCAGTTGTTCCCGGTAATACAGGTGCCAAGTGAAGATTAGAACTTTGCAAAGTGAGTACCTGCCATTGTGAGCTCGACAGCTTCCTAACCCTTAAAGGCTTTGCTGATGAGATCTGAGGTGATTGGAGCAGGTGATGCTGTATAATGAACTGTATTTATGTTAGGGAGATTTGCATAACCTGGTGAATAGGCATTTTTAAAAATATCAGTGCATAGCGTTCCACAGTCATGCATGGGTAAAAGATCTATTCAAAGTGCAGGCTAAATCAATGGATTTTAGTGTGGGAGAGCACAGAAAGCTCATCGATAAGATTTCAATTTCCACCTGGTTTGCTACTCTTTTTTTTTTTTTTTTTTGGTACCGGGGATCGAACTCATAACCTCACGCTTGCCAAGCAGGCACTTAAGCTACTGAGCTAAATCCCCAGCCCTAGGTTTGCTACTCTTAATAGATGTCAACAACATCTATGATTGGGCTGCGGATACAGTTCAGTGGTACAGTACCTGCTTGGCACAGGTCCTGAGTTTGATTCCTGGTAACACACACACACACACACACACACACACAAAACAGCAGTGTGAAACAATACTTAGGATTTTTTTTCTTTTTTTCTTTTTTTGGTACCAGGGATCTAACTCACGACCACGCACTTGCAAGGCAGGTGCTTATGACACTGAGCTAAATCCCTGGCCCAGCACCTGTGATTTTTGAGATTATTAAAGTACTCTTCCTTTTAATACTTCACTTCTGTATAAGGCTGGATTTTCTTTATATGCTTCCACCAAAGCAACCTATTGTGCACGTGGCGTGCACAGAATCTTTAGGTTTTCCATTAGGTCAGGTGTTAGATTTAAAAGATTGGGGAAGAAGTACACTCTTCTCACTGATTTAAAACATGCATATAATGGGTGTGATCGAGAGTTATTTCTGTTAACATGGAATACGCTGGACTTGTGCACACCTTGACCTGACTTTCACTTGCTCTTCCAGAAAACTATTCGGATGTACCCCTTCCAGATTCACAGCATCGCCCTCTCCACCTTCGCCTCACTCATTGGCCCTTTTGGAGGCTTCTTCGCGAGTGGCTTCAAGCGAGCCTTTAAAATCAAGGTCGGGGAGCCTTCTCTCTCCCTGCCTTGCTCCCTTCTGCTCCTCTTCTGTCCCCCACCTATACCCCACTGGCCTCTGCCCTCACTTTTTCAGGCTGTGTTCCCTGGCTGTTCATTTTAGTGAACTCTTCTTGACCCATGTGCTGGATCTAGATAGGTTAGACAGAAGTATGTCATTTCCACGAAAATTCAGTAGTTGGGTTCACTTCATTAGTGTTCATTTATTCAAAAGAACATTTTGTAATTTATTAAGAATGTGTCCTGAGCTGGACACAGTGGTGCATGTCTGTAATCCTGGCACTCAGGAGGCTGAGACAGGAAATCACTGTGTGTTCGAGGCCAGCCTGGTCTACATAGTAAGTATAAGGTTCTCTGAACTACATTGTGAGACACAAAGAAAGAAAGAAAAAGAAAGAGAGTGTGTCCCATTAAAGCCTGTGATTCAGCCCTTCTTCCTGCCGCCCTTTGCTATCCAGCAGGGAGCTGGCTGTGGGCTGGGACCTCTAGGCTGGGATGTGGTTGTCGGCTGAGCCAGGTCTCATCCGTCCTTCCTTGGCCCCTAACAGGACTTTGCCAATACCATTCCTGGCCACGGAGGCATCATGGATCGCTTTGACTGCCAGTACTTGATGGCCACCTTTGTCAACGTGTACATCGCCAGTTTTATCAGGTACCGTGCCTTTCCACCTGAACCAGCTTAGTGGGTTTTTAAAGTACGGTGCAGCCCTGGAATTTTGACTCCATACAAGTTTCAGTGAAAACATCTCTGATGTGAACACAGTTCTCAGTTGTTACTGGCTGTGGGTTCTCTGAAGCCCTGGACCCCACTGCATCAGCAGAGACTCCAGAGGTCAGAGTGGCTGCTTGGGGAATTTGGCCCTGGGGGCAGCCAGGGCAGCTCCGAGCCACATCTTCATTGTGTTGCAGGGGCCCTAACCCAAGCAAACTGATTCAGCAGTTCCTGACCTTGCGGCCAGATCAGCAGCTCCACATCTTCAACACGCTCAGGTCTCACCTGATGGACAAGGGGATCCTGACAGCTGCCGCGGAGGACGAGTAGAGCCGCCTGGGGTGGAGCGCAGGGGCAGGACTGAGGACGGGGCAGGTCTCCAAGGCAAGCCCAGCTGCTGTGACTTAGTGACAAGCTTCAACTCCCTGGCTTTTCTTTTCTTTGTCTTCTTTTTTTGGGGGGGGGTGTAGTGTTTTTTATTTGTGGGTTTTGAAAAGAATTTGTATATACAGTCTGTTTATGGTTTGAGTTGTGAGTAATCTCTAGCTCTGAGTTGGAAAGAAGTCACAGGGGTTTACATTTGAAGTTTTTAAACAGCGGAAGGGTTGAGCAACCTGGAGGACAGTGTTGCCCAGCTCATGATGTCTGCTTAGGGTTCCAGCCCCGTCCACGGACTATTTCTGGGCCCAGGTGGTGGACATTGATCTGTACCCGACCTCTGCAGGGGCCTCTCCTACCTGGGCTGGGGTGCTGACAGCTCCTCGGGCGCTTCTCAGTCATCCCTTGCTGGGAGCCACAGAGGGCGACTTTCTGTAGGCTGGCAAGGGGGGAGGGAGGGACGAAGGCTCTGTTCAGAGGAGCACTGTGTCCACACCAGAATCCTGCAGGGGGTATGTGAACTGTGCTGCATAGTATGGGCTCACCTTACATCACCACAGATGGAAAGGTTTCGGGTTTTATTTTTGCAGAAAGCACGAAAAATTATTTATAATAATCTGGAGAAAAAAGTCACACTGTAATATTTCAAGCATACGCAGTAGAGTGCACTGTAACCAAGCCCTTTCCCAGTTTCTCCTAGCGGGCAGTCAGCGAACTGCGTCTTTTCAGGGATGAGGTCATGGGCGACTGCGCTGTAGACTTGCTGCTGCTGAATGTGGGGGCTGGACAGAGAACCCCACAGGCAGGGAGCAGGGTGCTTTTGGTTCATGTGACCTTTGCTGAATGCCCACGTAGCTGCTGTGTTGTGTATCCATTATTCTTGAGGGGTGTGTGTGTGTGTGTGTGTGTGTGTATGTGTATGTGTATGTTCTAAAAGTCACTTCTTTCCTACAGTGATTTCACTATACCATGACTTGTTTGCTGGAAACCACAAAGTTCTGCTTAAACCTATGGCAAACCTAACCTGATAGAGGCTTGATTATTCTGAAGATTAAATGTATACTTTTTATATCATGTGACCAGTTCAAACGTAATGTATGTTTTACTGGGGGACCTTTTTTGGTGGTTGTTTGTGTAAACTGTGATTTACTTTTCCCCCTGCTGGTTATAGGGGTGAGACGGGCTTTGGGAAGACAGATCAGCTCTTGGTCAGTCAGCCCAGCACAGGAGGGGGACTCTGAGTGCCGGATCATTCCACGGCCTGCTTGTTTTCATTGCCAGTGAGCGCTAACTCTGCCAGCCCCGCCAGGCGCCGTTTGTGGTGTTTGTTTTTAAATTGGTTGCACTGCCTCCCTGAAGCCTT
This sequence comes from Dolichotis patagonum, assembly GCA_004027295.1. Taxonomy (NCBI): domain Eukaryota; kingdom Metazoa; phylum Chordata; class Mammalia; order Rodentia; family Caviidae; genus Dolichotis; species Dolichotis patagonum. Next base: position 8,606 of record PVJX010039596.1, read on the forward strand.
GTAGCCAGGATGGCTGCAGGGTCCACAGAGGACAGAGCCCCTGTCACTGTGCAGGCTGCCCTGTGGGTGTGGGGCTGGAGCAGCTTTTCTCTACACTGGTACTTCCTTTCCAGCCTCGGGGCTTTTCGTTCTCAGACAGCAAGGCCTCAAACTGTTGTGCTGGGGTTTCAGTTCCTGCCTCCGTGTGGCCCTGGGCAGGAAACCTCCCTCTCAGAGCCCTTGCACTCTGGGTTATCTTTGAGCTGTGCCGCTCTGTGATTCCACCAGTCTCCTGTGGATACTGAGCCACGTCCCAGGCACCCAGAAGGAAGTGCTTTTAGGCCTTGTCCAAGACGGCCTTGTCCATGTCTCACATCCTGAGCAGTGATTGGCAGTGAGGCTGTAGTTTTCTGTCTGGAATGAACTTGGATCCAGGAGGCTCCTCATTGTCTCCCATCGCCCTGTTGTGCGGTTCATGAGAACAGGGGCTTGGGGAGGCCTGGCTGCAAACCCACTCTGCGACAAGGCCACCTTCACAGATCCCTTGTGGACATGGTCCCTGCCAGGTGCCTGAGAAACTAAAACTGGGCGCTCCCTGGAGCCACCAGCAAGAGACCCGAGGGGCAGTGTGGGCCATTTCTGTCTGTCTGTGTTTTCTTGATTTCCTGGAGTGCAGAGTTTCCCAGTCAGGTAGCCGGGACAGCAGTGCCACCTTGTGTCTCACAGGAGCGTTTCTCCCGCTCACAGAGCAGGTTTCAGAGACTGCTTAAAGCACCGTGCAGATCTTAATGACGTGTGTAACTTGCTGTAGACCCATTGGTTTTTATTTTTTTGTTGGAAATAAAATGTGACCAAAATCATGCCCACCCTTGTCATGCATTATTTGTCACTTCCATGCCTGGGGTGAGTTTCCCACTTGGCGATGTGTTCCTAAGTGTGGTGTAGTCCTGATGTAGAGATTTCTGTTGTGTTTTCTGGTTTGTATCACATGCATTCTCATCAGCCTCTGAGATACCTCAGGGGAGGACTTCCCTGGGGCGATGAGGGGAGCCAGACTCGCCCCGTCTGGCACTGCCCCCAAAGGAAAAGGACCTGCGAGTCCCCAGCCCCACTTGTACTCGAACTGCTGCAGTGTTTCTTCCCCTGTGCTCAGGATGCCAGGCCCGAGGTAAGCTGGAGCTTAAGTCGCTGTTAGCTCATAATTGGCCAAATAAGGAGGTGCTGAGCCGGGAAGCCCCGGGAAGCGGGGCTGACTGTGGGAACATGAGCCTGGCGTCCCTGCAAGTTCTGCTCAGGGCTGCTCACGGGAGGAGCTGTCTCTGAGTGTGTGCGTGAGCCGCCCCTTCATGGCCTGTCACCGAACAAGTGCACGTTTGTGTTTACTCCTGAGGGTGAAGCCCTGGAAGGAAGCTAGGGCTGCATGTGTATCACTTCTTGCCTCTTTTTGTGTTCTTTCATATGTCCTGGCTAGGGGCTCACTGTCAGTGGCCTGGGCAGGCCCAGCCAGCCCCGCTGCGGATGGCACAGAGGATCCTCGCACGGGGGCTGGCCGGCAGTGGCTGTGCTCCTTAGGGAGCCAGCCCAGGGTGGATCTTCAGGGCTGACCATGGCTGAAACTCCTCTTTAGTACTGGCCTGGGCACTGTTGTAGTTGGCATCGGGCCACCATTCTCTTATACTGCTTCTGTGCAATAGAAAGAGGAATGCATACTCGTGTGACCCCTGTGGAGTAAGTACTTAAAGCCAGGTCAGGGTGGGGAAAAAAGGCCGAGGAGGGGTGTACAGGTGACTGTCACACCTGCACCACCAGGCAGCGAGCTGGGGGTGGCCTCTGTGATTGGGATACAGTTCCCGAGGAGCAGGGCTGATCCTGGAGGATCACTCTCCCTTACCTTGCTCAAAACAAACTTCCTTCTCCCCTTGTCACTGTTCCCAGCTTGCAGGTTGATAGCCCCCACTTCCTGACTCGGTTTCCCTCCGTAAGGCCCCGCCCACATAGGGTGCTGGGTTTGGATCAAGTGGTGATGAAGGACCCTTATGTACGGGCTCTGCTAGGCCCACCTTCCGTCACCCACGCCCCTCAGCAGTGTCGTGGCTGCTGTTTTCACTTGAATGTGGCCCACCTTCCTGCCCCCTCAGGCCTCTCCTTTCTGGTTGACATTACCTGCACTGCTGCTCTCAGCTGGTTGGACAAGACTTGCACCTGTTTGCCTGGGGACCATGCTTCCCAAGGCCAGGACCTCCTGCTTTGAGGGCAGTTTGGGAGCTGACTTGTGTGCAGTGTTGGGTTAGGCTGTGTGGGTGGTTTATGAGAATGGAGGGGCCAAATGCGTGAAGATGAGTAGCTCAAATCCATTGGCCCCTGTCCCCTACTTTCCCCTCGTTCACCAAATGCCGATCTGCAGGTTCCTTCTCTTTATTCTCAAGCCAGTGAAACACCAGGAGTGAATCTGTTAATGGTTGCAGTGATATAGTGCTTAATATGTGCCAACCGCAGCACTAGGGGTTTACATCCATTATCCCCTCCAACCCAGAAACCCTTTGATGAGATGGCGCTGTCCTCATTTTACAGATGAGGAAACAGGCCCTGCCCCGGAGGCTGAGAGCAGTGGCTAAGATGGACTTCAGGCTCAGACCACCCCAGGCCTGGGGCTCCTGGCCTCCTGCTCCTACCTAACCAAATCGAAGGATGGTTGTAAGGCTTTAATGAGATAATACATGAAAACATCTAGCACGGTGCCTGGCACATAGTAAGCGTACAGCAAGTGATTGTCATTCTTGTTAAGCTCTACCGGTCATTGACCCACACTGGTATAATGTTAGAGAATGGGGTCCCAGCCACCATACTGCCACACCCTGTGTACAGCCTGGTGTTCACAGGCCACATCATCCTCTTTGAGAGAAGCAGTGCAGTTATAGCTCTGGCACATTGGTGCCTCGCACAGCATTGGGGAAAAGGACAGGAGGGTGCAGAGTCTGCACTTAGTAAGGGTGGCCGGCCCCGGTGCGGTGCCCACTTCCTGTGTACCTGGTCTGACTCCCTCACACTGTTTCTGCTTCCTGGGCGACTGTACTCTGTGGCCTGTGAGGGCCTGTGACTTGCCCTGGGCCCTGCTGCCCCTCTCAGGCTGACCAAGGGCCATGCCGTGTGCATGCAACTCAGGAGCTTGTACTGTGCTGTGCAGGCGGGGGATTTTAGGGGCCTTCTGCAGAGCGGGGGGAACGGGACCTGCTCTGAAGCAGATCACCCACCAGGAGCCTGGAGTCTCTGTCTGCTCCCTTGTCCCTACCTGGGGTCTTCTGTTCTTACTCTCTTTCTTAAAAGTAAGCACAAGGTGTGAGGATGGGTGAGATAGGGCGTTTCTGTTGGGTTCTAGGTGAGCAGAGAGTCAAAGTGATGTGTGAGTGAGAAAGAGACAGACGGTAGCCAGAGTGAAAAATGTTTGTCTTAGTTTTCTGACTGGAGACAAGATTGGGAAAGGTGTGTGAGGGGGACTCTATGTTGAAGGAATGGTGTTGGCTAATGGGACCCACAGGATTAAGGTGTCGGAGTGACAATAAAAGAACTACTGGTTTGACTGTCATTTCCTGGGTGTTCATGGAGCCCAAAGCCCACTGCTGGAACCCAAGCCATCTCCTCTCGCCTAGAGGTCATCACTGAGTAATGGCAGGAGTCAGAGAAGGGCAGTGGAGGGTTTTAGGAAGCTCTGCAGGGACAGTGTTTTCTCTGGCGTTGGGACCTCCCCTCCTAGAGTACGCAAGGGGGCTGGCGCCTGGCACCTGCCCTGGTGCAGCTGCCTGCTGGTTTGGGTCCTGCTTTGCCGGCTTTTCACAAAGGAACATCAGGATAAAAAGGGGTTCGAGTGTTTCCAGCTGGCAGAAGGTACGAGAGATTCTTGGAAGTGTCCTCTAGGCACTGACCTTGTCACAGGGGCTGGGTGTGTAGCGCCGGTTACAGAGGGAAGACACCAGGGCCGGGAAGACTGAGGGACTTGGAGGTAAGAACAGTGAGGGGCTGAGAGGCAGAGATATGTGATCTGCTGAGGGAGTCTGAGAAGCCGCGGGGGCAGTGGCCGGAGGGACAGGGCAGGGGATGGTCCAGGAGTCCCTCACTGAGTTCAGACCACCCGAGACCAGCCAAGTCTCTTGTGGGCGTAGGGGTGGGGAAATGGCTCGGGAAACACATCCAAGGAGATTGGGAGCTCATGGACTACCTTCTGGAGTCGATGGCGATGCCAAATTTAATTTTTATTTATGTTTAATACATTCCAAATCAGGAGGGACAGTCAAAGCTGGGGAGACGGGATGAGCATATCCCCTTGTTTGCAGGGAGAGGTGGAGTTCCCTTTCTCACAGGGATTGTCTAGGTCCCAATACACGGTTTCCCGTCCTCAGACCTGTGGGTCCTCGGGTTTCCCCAGATAGGTGTGTGCTCGTGTGCTCTGCTGTGCTGTTTACCCAGCTTGGTGTTTTTAAAATCAGTGTTTTTGCCACAGCTGACCCTTCTGTGCACCTCTTATCAGTGTGAAACAGTACACATAGCCTCTTTTTCAATGCAGTGTAAGAACATGATATACTGTACATTGGAAAGTATTTACTTAACTATTTATATACCCAAATGTTCCTACTACATAAATAAACATATATTGAATTCTAGATCGTGTGTGGTTTGTGGTTGGGGGTCTGATTTTGAAGGCATACTGCATTATGAAGGCTGTGCTGACCTGTAGGTCACTACTGTACAGCCCGCGACCGCTGTGCACCTCCTGAGACACTTCTGCCCTCTGCCCTCACCTCAGCTGCCTGGTGGCCTGCCTGGCCTGGGTCTGGCTCCTCCGCCCGCCGTCCTCTCGGTGCTTCCCCGCCCGTCCTCTAGATGGCGGTATTCAGCCCGGCTCCTGTCCCCGCTGCAAGCGGCTCGAGGCCTTCTCTGCTCCGAGGGCTCGATCGCCATGCCCCCTTCCCCCCCATTCCCCTGCCCCTGCCCCACTCGGGCCGTGGCACGCTTTCCCGAGGACGTTGCAAGACCAAACCCGAGGCTTTTTCTGCCCCTGTCCCACGTCTGTTCTGCCGCACAAGCGCTGGCTGGGAGTGAGCTCACCAGCCCCGCAGCTTGCCCGCTTCGCCTGCTGAGCAGCCTTTGCGTTGGCCCTGACTGCTGGCCGCGGAGGCCGGGAGCTTTCCCCCTACCCGTATCTGTGGCAGCCCCCGGCGGTTTCTGCAGCGCAGCCGCCTCTGCCAGTACGTTCCTTCTTGGGACCCTTCGGTGCCTTGGGCTAAGGTTTAGACTTCTCCGTGCCGTTCCTGGTGCTTGCTTCGCAGCACATACACTCACAAAGTCGAAGCGGTTTCTGGGACTGCCCAGCACCTGGCCAGCACCCGGCCAGCAGCTGGCGCATCCTGGCCTGTCACGGTGCTCGACCTGCGTTGCTCAGACGAGCTGCCTCGTGGCCTTCGTGTGTGTCATTTTGTTCGATGTTCTCTCTCTCCCTTAGCCCGCCTAACTCCTGCTAACCTTACAGGTCTCGTTACCAGCCCCTCCTCAGGGAGACCCTGGGTGCCTCTGGTGGTGTGCTTCCTGCCTGGGGACGCTGGGGGACAGTGTGCCCAAGTCTGAACTCCTGAGGTAGGTGGCCAGCCAGGCCAGGGCTAATGCCTTAGGCCTGCTTGTTACAGGGCCTGTGCCAGAGGGACCCAGCACGGGGTCTTCCAGAACGAATTCCTTGGCCACACTCAAAGAGGCAAAACACTGGGCTTACTCACTTTCCTAACCCAACAAAACCGGACTGCAAGCAACCAGTTTCCGGGGTTGAAGAGAAACTGGACAGTAGTCATTTTTCCTGGTTCTGTCACTTGCTTTTGTAGCGGGTTCATGGGGTACTGGAGAAGTGGGGGTCACAAAGTACAGTCCTACTGAAGGTTTTTGGTTCAGGCTTGATAGGGCTACATGACCACTGTGAGGCCACCCGTGCAGTGGTGACCCTTCCACCTCAGGGACCCAGAACACAGCCTTGAGGATCGCATGCATTTAACACAGCCTTGGCCTGACAGCGAGGTGCAGTTACAGGTCAAGTCCCTGTCCTCATGGAGCTCATTTTAGGAGGGGACCACAAATGTGTGACGAGGTAGTGTGGGATGGGAGGGGAGCAGGGAGGGCTGATGGGGCGAGGCTCTCCTTTCTTCCTGACTTCTTCCCTTCGTTTTTTTCTGACAGTGGGGATGGAATCCAGGTCTTCACATTGAGCTACATTCCAGCTCCCCTTTTCCTTTTGACTGTTTATTTTGAGACAGTGTCTTACTAAGTCACAGTTGCCCAGGCCTTGGTTTTGGGATTAGGTTCTCATAACGAGCCAGTGACCTGCAAGCCTTGCACGTGTGCTTCCCAGTAGCTTCACGCTGGCAGGAGAACCTAAGGCACTGCCGGGTACGTGACCCATGGAGTGGCAGTGCCTGCAGGTGAAGCTTTGCTCCAGCCACTGCTCACCTGCTGCTGTGTGGCCCGGTTCCTCGGCCCCTGGTGCCTAGGACCGGTGCTTGGTGACCGCTGATGCAGTGATCTGTGCCTCTCGGTACCTCTGCCCAGTTCCCAGCCTCTTTCCTTGCATCCCCCAGATCGGATCTGATTTGTCTTTGTGTGGCAGATGTCTGTGATGTCCTTCCTGTACCCCCACCCTTCCCACACCCCATTTCTCATCTTTTCCCTTTTCACCACAGAGGTGCAATTATTTTATTTTGAAGTAGTTTCAGACTTAACAGAAGGATTGTAAGAATAGTATAAAGAATTCTCTACATATCTGTCTCAAATTTCAACTGTTAAACTTTTACCATGATTTTAAACGTGTGTGTTCTCTTGCGTGTCCTCTCTCCACACACTATTTTTCTGGTTTATACAAAAGTTGTAAACAAGATGCTGCTTTGCTGTTTTGTAATCCTAAAATATCACCAGTTTTCCCCATAGTGACCTCCAAAACAAAAATAACGTGTATTTTGACTGCTGCGATTTAAGGGGCTCTCTGGTGTGTGTGTGTCTGTCTGTGTCATTGGGGACTGAACCCAGGGCTTTCCTGCTAGCTGTATCTGCCCTTTTAAAAA
>PVJX010039597.1:0-15664 GCA_004027295.1 Dolichotis patagonum
CATCAGATTCAAGAACAGGCAACAGTGAAATAGAGACCTTTAAAAGGCATGCACCAGAAGTCTCTGAAAAGCTAGCAAATGAAGTAAAGAAACAAAACCATGAGGCCACAGAGGAAATCAAATTAGAAGTAATATCTTACATAAAGACAGAAATAACAACCTTAGTAAACAATCGTCTAAACATAGCTAGGAAAGAAATAGATAAAAAAAAAAATACAGGAGCATTGGAAATTGAAGTTTTGAATGAACAATTTAGAAAACAAGCAGAATCCATGAAAAAATTCAAGGAGATATCCAAGACACAAAACAATTCTATTGGAAGCTGGCAAAAAAATTTAAATGAAGCAGATGATAGAATTTCAGGCCTTGAGGAGAGGATCGCACATAGTGACCATGAAAGGATAGAACTTAAAAACAACAAAGCAGTATGAAATGACAATCCAGCTGCTTTAAGAAGATGCCAAGAGAAACAATGTAAGACTAACAGGCATCAGTGAGGATGCTGGAGACAACACAAAGCACATAACAAAGCTATTCAAACACAAAATAGCAATAAACTTCCTAACATGGGGTAAACATCTGATATAAAGTAAGTGAGGCATATGGGATGCCAAACAGTCATAACCAACATAAATCTATAACTAGATGTATAATAATTCAGATCCCAGACATACAGCATAAAAAGAGAATACTAAAACCTGAAAGAGAAAACACACAACTCAAATATCAAGGAAAGCCTACTAGAATCATGGCCTACTTTTCAACATGAACCATCAAGTCAAGATGAGCTGGGAGTGAGGCATTTCAAACCATGAAAGAAAACAACTTTCAACCCACACTGATGCCCAACAAAACTGTCATTCAAACTTAATGAAGAAACAAGGTACTTCCATGACAAAGAACAAATGAAGAAATTCATATCTACCAAACCAATTCTGGAAAGAGCATTGAAAGACATGCTGGAAAGAGATAAAAAATGACCAAAATCCCCAGAACAACAACAGAAAAAAAAAAAAAAACACCAGGCTGGACAACAAATTAAACAAGGAAGGAAAGCAGGAAACCAAGAACAGGAACACAACAGGGCAAAGATAAGCCAATATATATCAGTAATAGCCATAAATGTAAATGGGCACAATTCACTGGTCAAAAGAAACAGGTTGACAGAATGGATCAAGAAACAGGACCCCACATTATGCTGTATACAAGAAACACATTTGACTCAAAAAAAAAACTCATAGACCAAAAATAAAAGGATGGAAAACCGTATTGCATGCAATAGGAACACAGAAAAGAGCAGGGGTAGCTATTCTGTTTGCAGACAAAGTGAACTTCAAATCTAAAATGATTAAAAGACAAAAAGAAGGCCAATATATATTTGTAAGTGGAAAACTACAAGAGGAAGAACTAACAATTATAAATATATATGCATCAAGTACAGAAGCACCCAACTATATAAGATAAATACTGATGGACAACCAAAACCAAATACACAAAAGCATAATTGTAATAGAAGACCTTAACACCCCACTGTCGCAAAGACATAGATCAACTAGATTAAAAATCAGGAAACAAGTAACAGAATTCAATCACACCTGTGAATGAATGGACTTAGTGGATGTCTACAATCTGTTCCACCCAATCACATCAGAATACACATTCGTCTCAGCTGCACATGAGACATTCTCCAAAATAGACCGTATATTAACTCAGAAACATTCCTAAGTAAATACAAAGGGAGAGAAATTATTCTACGCATACCAGCTGACCATAGTATACTGAAATTGGAAATCAATGGTAAAAAACAACTTCAAAACCTGCATAAATACAAGTAAATTAAATACCAACCTCTTGGTTCCTGCCCAGTTCCTTAGAGCCCATGCATAGCAGCCTTCTTTCATTCAAGGAGGCTGTGGACTCACAGGGGGGATTTTAGCCCACTGGTGCTCACCTGCAGAGAGTTTGAGACCATTGTGTCCAGCAGTTGAATTCTCACCCAGTTCCCTAGGACACTGGACTGGGCTCTGGAGGTTTCACAGGCAACAGTATACCATGCCTAGTGGCCTTCTTGGATATGGGAGGCCAGGGATGCACAGGGGAAATTTCAACCTGTTGCCACTGGCCCAGGGAGAGTTTTAGATGACCAATCCCAGCAATTGACTTCCCACCCAGCTCCCTGAAACAGTGGACTAGGCTCAGAAGGTCCTGCAGGCCTAACTAGGCCAAGCTCAGGGACATTCATTCAGTCCCAGGAGCTGAGGACGCAGGATGTGATTCCCAACACACCCAGGGGAAGTTTTGGAACACCACTCAAAGCAAGGAAATATAGGAAAATGACAAAAGGAAAGACCAAAAGGCAGGCTCAAATCTCCAGCCCATCCCAAGAAAGCCTAGGAGCCATGCTGATAGAAGAAAATAGAAGCCATACATCTGAAATGAATAAAATGATATCAACTGAAATGAAGAAGTGATTCAGGTAAGCTATAGAGAAACTCAAATCAGAAATAACTTCCTAGGTAAAAGGAGAAATGATAAAAGTAGTGTAAGAAATAGTGAACACATCTGAAGAAGACACAGTCAAAAACTTAGAGGAACAAAGCAAACAGATAGAATGCCTAAATGAAAACTATGAGAAAAAGAATGCATGAAACAGATTCAATGACATATACAGGAAATCAAAAATTCTATTGAAAGTTGCAAAAACCACCTCAATGAAAGTAAAGATAGAATTTCAGACCTCAAAGATGAGATTGCAGCTAGTGAACAAGAAAGGAAAGATCCTTTAAAAAAAACAAGGAATGAGGAAATAAAAATTCAACAGCTACAAGATAATGTAAAGAGCTGGGGATTTAGCTCAGCGGCATAAGCGCCTGCCTTGCAAGCAGGCAATCATGAGTTCGATCCCTGGTACTGATAAAAAATAATAATAAAGAAAAACAACATAAGATTAATAGGGTAAATGATAAAGAAGGGGACTGCACAAATGGTATCAAGAGGCTATTTACAGAAATAATAGCTGAAAATTTCCCAAACATGAGAAGAGAAACTGACATATGGATTAATGAAGCACATAGAACACCAAGTAGCCATAGCCAAAATAAAACTACACCCAGACATATCATAATCACCATCCCAGAAATCCAACATAAGAACAGATTATGAAAAGATGTTAAAGAGAAAAGATAGATCACCCATAAAAGGAAACCTCTGAGAATCAGAGGAGACTTCCCAACACAAACAAAGAAGTCAAGAAGAGCATGGAGTGAAGTATTTCAGATAATAAAAAAAAAAATTTCCAACCCATACTAATGTATCCTGTAAAACTGTCCTTCAAAATGGATGAAGAAATAAGATACATCCATGACAAAGAACACCTGAAGAACTTCATGATCATGAAACCAACCCTACAAAGAATACTGAAAGACATTCTAGATACACATAGGAAAAAAACACTAAGCAAGGCAGACAATTAAACAGAAGGGAAAGGTAAATACACAACGGCAGAAAGATAACCTGTGAACAATAAACCAATATATAACAGTTATAACCACTAATGTATATGGGCTCAATTCACCAATCAAAGAAACAGACTGGCAGAATGGATCAAGAAAAAACATCCAACCATGTGCTGTCTACAAGAAACTCATCTAACACAAAAGCAAAGTCATAGACTGAAAGTCAAGGGATGGAAAACAATACTTCATGCAACAGGAAACCAAAAAAAAAGTTGGGGTAGCTATTCTGTTTGCAGATGATGTGAACTTCAAACCAAGAATGATCCAAAGAGAGAAAGCAGCTCACTACATACTATTAGTGGAAAACTTCAAGAGGAAGCAATAACAATCTTAAATCCATATGCACCAAATTCCAGAGCACCCAGCTTTACAAAGCAAGTATTAACAGAAATGAAAAATTGAATAAGCAATAATACAATTATCACAGATCTTAACATGCCACTGACACAAAGGAACAATGAACTAGACAGAAAATAAGCAAAGAAATAAGAGAACTGAATCACACCTGTGAGCAAATAGACTTGATAAGTGTATACAGAGTACATGAGACATTCTCTAAAACAGACCAAATACTAGCCCAAAGAACATATTTACATAAGAGCAAAAGAATTGAAATTATCCCATGTATGTTTTTTGCTCATAGCAACATGAAACTATAAAATAATGATAAAAGAAACTGCAAAGCCCCACAAACACATGGAAATTGAATAATACACTCTTGAGCAATCAGTGGGGCACAGGGGAAATTAAAGAAGAAATTAAATAATATCTACAAGCAAATGAAAATAAAAATACAACTTACTGGAAATTGTGAGATGTAATGAAAGCAGGTCTTAGGGGAAAATTTATTGCACTGAGTTCCCACATCAGGAAGAAAGAACGAACACAAAATAAATAACCTGATGCAACAAGTCAAACATCTATAAAAAGAAGAAAAAGTCAAGCCCAAAGTCAAAAGAAGGGAGGAAATTATAAAGATCAGAGCAGAAATTAATGCAATAGAAACTAAGAAAGCAATACAAAGAATCAACAAATCAAAAAGTTGTTTCTTTTAAAGAATAAATAAAATTGATAAGTTCCTAGCCAACCTTATTTTTAAAAGGAAAGAAAAAACTCAAATTCATGCAATAAGGATTGAAATCACTACAGACTCTATGGTAATACACAAGATCATCAACAACAATTTTGGAAACCTTTCCTCTCATAAGTTTGATAACACAGAAGAAATAGACAGATTCCTAGAAACATATGAACTACCAAAGCTGGATCAAGAAGATGTAGCCCTGCTTAATAACCAAATTTCTATTAATGAAATGCAAAATGTAAGTAACTCAATAGCAACAAAGAAGAGCCATGCCCTGAGGATTCATTGTGGAATTCTACAAGAAATGAAAAAGAGTGAATTCCAAAACTCCTCAAACTCTTCAATGAAATGGAAAGGGAAGCAATTCTTCCTAAGCCATTTCTGTAACAAATATTACTGTAGCACCAAAACCTGAGAAAGACCCAACTAAAAAAGAGAACTATAAGCCAATCTCCCTAATGAACATAAATGCAAAAATTCTAAATAAAATTTTGGCAAACAGGATGCAGGAAACAGCATGAAGATTATACACCACGATCTGGGATTCATCCCAGGAATGCAAGGATGTTTCAACATATATAAATCAATAAATGCAAACCACCACATCAATAGAGCCAAAAGTAAGAATAAAATTATCATCTCTATTGATGCAGAGAAAGCTTTTGATGATGTTCGACACTCATTCATGATAAGAAACTTACAGAGAACTGGAACACATGGTCTTTACCTCAATATGATAAAGGCTTTCTATGACAAACCAACAGCCAGCATCATATTAAATGGAAAAATACTGAAAGCCTTTACCTTAAAATCAGGCACCAGACAAGGATATCCCTTATCACCGCTCCTGTTCAACATAATACTGGAAATGCTAGCCAGAGCAATTAGACAAAAGAGAGAAATAAAATGAGTAAAGACAGGAAAGGAAGAAGCTAACTTATGATTATTTGCAGATGACATGATACTCTACAAGGAAGACCCCAAAACTCCATTGAAAGAATCTTAGACATAATAATTAAATTCAGTAATGAAGCTGGATACAAAGTCAGTACTCAAAAAATCAATAACATTCCTATACACTAACAAGAAAATCACTAAGAGGGAAATAAGTGAAGCCACACACTTCACACTAGCATCCAAAAAATGAAATACTTTGGAACTAATCTAACAAAAGAAGTAAAAGATCTATTCAAGGAAAAACATAACACCCTGAAAAAAGAAATTGATGAGAACCTCAGAAAATTGTAAGACATCCCTTGTTCATGGATAGGAAGAAAAAATTTTGTGAATATGGCCATTCTCCCAAAATTGTTATACAGATTCAATGTAAACCCAGTGAACATACCACAAACATACCTCATAAACCTAGAAAAATCTCTGCTAAAATTCATCTGGTACCAGAAGAGACCTAGAAGAGCGAAGGCAATTCTAAGCAGCATAGGCAAGGCAGGAGATACCACACTCCCTGACTTGAAGTTATACTACAAAACTACTATAATAAATTTCACATGGTATTGGAATAAAAACAGATCTGAGGATTAATGGAATAGAATGGAAACTACAACCACAAACACAAACACAAACACACTCAACCATCTTATCTTTGTTAAAGGGCCCAAACATGTTCCCTGGAAGAACAATAATCTTTTTAATAAATGGTACTGGAAAAATTGGCTCTCCTTGTGCCAAAAAATAAAACTAGACCCATGACTATCACAATGTACTACACTAAAATCTAAATGGATCAAAGATTTAAATATTAAACAGAAAAACTCTGTTGGAAGACAAATTAGATAAAAATCTTGAAGATAGGGGTAGGTAGAAAATTCATGAACAAGAATCAAACAGCATGGGAAATACTTCCCAGTATTAATAACTTAGATCATGTCTTATTAATGAGTTTCTTCATGTGGAAGAAATATCCAGCATAGAGAAAAGGAAACCCACAAACTGGAAAAAAAAACTTAGTGAACTGTCCCTCAGACAAAGAACTTCTGTCTAGAACTTATAAAGAATTTTTAAAAATGAGACCCTCAAAATTCAAAGACCCAATCCAAAATTGGGCATCTGAGATAAGTACACAGTTCTCAGATGAAGAAATACAAATGACAAATAAATACCTGAAAACCTATTCAGCATCATTAATCATTAGAGAAATGCAAATTAAAACTACACTGAGATTCCATCTCACTGCAGAAAGAATAGCCAGGATAAAGTAAACTACTAACAACAAATGCTGGAAAGGCTGCAGGGAAAAAGGAACTCTTCTGCACTATTTGTGGGAGTGCAGACTGGTGCAGTCACTGTGGAGGTCAGTCTGGAGATTCCTCAAAAACCTGGGATTGGAAGTCCCATTTGACTCAGCTATTCCACTTGTAGGCATATTCCCAGAAGGGCTGAAAACATCACACTACAGTGATAAATGTGCACCCAAGTTTATAGCAGCACTATTTGTAATAGTCAGATCTTTGCAAAAACCTAAGTGCCCATCAAATGAGGAATGGATAAAAAAGATGTGGTATTTTTATACAATGGAGTACTTCTCAGCTGTAAAGAATGATCACACTGAGATATTTATAAATAAATTGATGCATCATGAGAACATACTCATAACTGAAATATGCCAAACTCACATGTGTACATACCGTGTATTCTCCCTAGTGTAAGAAATTAAAAGGGCACATAAGATTTTAGGGTAATTGTTATTCCCCATTGCATTGATTTGAAGCCTTACAATGTTTTCATTCATCAGTTGGAATGGTTTTATGCTCTTTTGTTTGATTTTATTACGTGTGATGGTATGAACAGCTGTTTTGATGAAAAAAGACATTATGGCAGCCATTACTGATTTAATGTGATCTTGCTTTGTAGTCCTACCTTGCTATTGTTCTTCTGTTAGCATTGGTTCTTTAATGTTGTGTCTTATTGGATTTTAATATATGTGATAGTATAAACAATTTTTTATGTAAAATGATATATTATATTAGCCATTGTTCATTTTCTGTTATTTGGTTTAGAATGCCCTGTCTTTTTTCATTGTCTTGAATGCTCAACAATTACAAATAAAGGCACATTATGGTATCTACTGTTAATATCTAGTTGTCATGTTTGTAAAGCACTGTGTTGCTTATATTGTTGCACACTGATCTGCTTTGCTCTGTCCTCTTCCGTTTTATTTTCTTTAAAATAGTAATAAATAAATAAATAAAATACCTACCTCATGAACAATCTATGGGCTACAGATGAAATTAAGGAATAAATAAATCAGTATTTACAAAGCAATGAATATGCCGACACAACATATTTTAACCTATGGAATGCATTAAAAGCAGTCCTAAGAGGGTAATATATAGCAATAAATAGTCACATCAAGAAAATGGAATGGACACAAACAAATAATCCAAAGCTACATCTGAAGCTTCAAGAAAAGGAAGCGCAAGTCAAACCCAAAGCTCATAGTAGAGATGAAACTGGAAAGAATACAGCAGAAATTAATGAAATTGAAATCAAAAGCAGTACAAAAAATTAAGGAATCAAAGAGCTATTCTTTAAGAGAATAAACTAAATTTATAAACTTCTAGCCAACCTTATCAAGAAAAACAAATAAAAAGCTCAAATCCATGCAATAAAGACTGAAAAGAGTCAAATTACTAAAGAGTCCATGAAAATTCAGAAGATTATGAACACCTATTTTGAATATCTCTACTCACATAGAGTGGAAAACATAGAGGAAATGGACAGATTTCTAGATACATATGAACTACTGAAGTTCCACCAAGAAAATGTAACAATTTGGAATAACCGAATATCAGCTACTAAAAGCAAAATGTGATTAAAAACTTACCAACACCCAGGCCCTGACCGTGCTCCCTGGTGGAGTCCCAGAGCATAGGGCAAACTTAGAATTCTGCTCCCAGATGGTAAGACAATGCCCTGCATCTCAAAGCACCCCAAGACACACGACAGGGACCAAAGGGCCTAACTAGGCCACGTGAATAGAAATGCAAGGAGCAATAGGGCCCAGAATCCAGCCCTGGGCCCTGACCTTGCCCCAGTACAATCCCAGTGCACAGAGCAAACTTGAGACTCCCTTCCCAGGTGAACCTTGGGCTATTGCGGATTATCTGTGTTAGTTTGAAGGGACACTAAGTGACTGCCTCACCAAAACAGCAGATCTCAGCTGGCTCCAGTCAGTGTGGTGAGTATGCCCCTAAAATAGAGGTGTACAGTGGGTAAATAGAGCCATTAGTAAAGCTCCCCCCAACTAACTGTAAGACCTGGTGAGTCTGACAAGAGTGTTGATGACCCCTTCCTACGCATAGAAAATATCAGGCAGAGTGAGGAGTGTGATGACAACGACTCTCCCAACTTGAAGAAAATCAAGAGGTCTTATGAGACACACAAACACACAATAGGGACACAGTAGGACCTCAGATGAAATAAACACTATAGAAAGGGAGATTTGATGACCTGGAATAACCTTAAGATAAAGGAATAGTAGGGCCTAAAAGTTGACCTACATCAACACTACTAGGCTTACCAGCCAAGGAGGAATACAGGACTCACAGAACAGGACCTTCAGCAAGAAGTCAGGTGACTGGCCAACCTATTCATTGTGGGACCCAGCAACTGGACAAACATCAACCTTACAGTAGGACACCAAGATACACACTACCAAGAGTTGAACCTAGCAGGTCTAAAGGACTGAACACTAACTCAAAAGGGGAAAATGGTAAAATGAAAAAGCAAAATGCAATCTCAAACATCCAGTCCACCAGGAGCAAGTATGGAAGACATTGAAATAGAGGACTCTAAAAGTAACACATCAGAAATCTATGAAAAGATAGTGAATGAAATAAAAAAAGAAGCTCTGTGAGGCTAAAGAGGAAATCAAATTAGAACTACTCTCCCATGTAAACATAGAAATAACAACCTTAATAAACCTAAATAAAGCTGTGCTCAGCACAGCTAAAGAAGAAACAGAGAAAAATATAGGAGCATGGGAAACTAATTGAAATCTTAAATTAGCAATATAGAATACATGCAGAATTCATGAAACAAACTCAAGGAGTCATCTAAGAAACAAAAAATTCTATTCAAAGTGTGCAAAACCATTTAAATGAAGCTGAGGCTAGGATTTCGTACCTTGAGGAAAGGGTTGCAATTAGTGAACATGAAAGGACAGAAATTTTTAAAATAACAAAGCTGCATGAAATGACAATGGAGAAGATGATGATGATGATGATGCCAAGAGCAACAATATAAGATTAGTAGGCATCAGTGAACATGCAGGAGTCAATGCAAATGACATAACTAAAATATTTACAGAAGTAATTGGAGAAAATTTCTCAAAAATTGGGAAAAATCTGATATGCAGATAAGTGAGGCATATAGAACATCAAATAGTCACAACCAACATAAATCTGAACCCAGACACATAATAATTAAGATCTCAGACATACAGCATAAAAACAGAATATTAAATGTTTTAGAGACAAGACACAACTTGCCTATCAAGAAAAACCCATTAGAATAACAGCAGTCTTTTCAGCACAAAACCTCAAATCAAGAAGTGCTTGGAGTGAGATATTTCAAGCCCTGAAAGAAAATAACTTTCAACCCAGAATGACTTACCCAGCAAAACTTTCATTCAAATTTAATGGAGAAACAAGATACTTCCATGACAAAGAAAAACTGATGAAATTTAGATCCAGCAAAAAAACCCTAGAAAGAGTTTTGAAAGACGTACTAGACAGACATACAAATGACCACAGTCCTAAGAAAAACAACAGAAAGAAACCACATGGTAGGATAAGCAATTAAACAAAGGCGAAAAGCAGAGAGCAAACAACTGGAACATAACATAGCAAACTCTAGCCAGTACATGTCAGTGATATCCATAAATGTAATGGCCTCAATTAAACTATCAAAAGAAATATGTTGACAGAACGGATCAAGAAACATGATCACACAATATGCTGTATACAAGAAACACATCTGACCCAAGAGGAAACTCATAGATTAAAATAAGAGGATGGGAAACAGCATTCCATGTAACAGGAACACAGAACAAACCAGGGGTAACTATTCTATTTGCAGACAATGTGATCTTCAAACCTAAAATGTTTAAAAGAGACAAAGAAGGTCACTACGTACTCATAAGTGGAAAAATTTAAGAGGAAAAAATATCAAATCTGGGAGCACACAACTGAATAAGACAGATACAAATGGACATGAAAAACCAACAACACAAGAGCACAATTATAACAGAGAACCCTATCAGCCCATTGTCACAAAGAGATCGATCAACTAGACAAAAAGTCAGCAAAGAAATGAGAAGTGAATCATACCTGTGAGCAATTGCACTTAGTAGACGCTTACAGAATATTCCACCCAACCACATCAGAATACACCTTCTTCTCAGATATGCACGGGACATTCTGCAAAATAGACCATATATTATCCCATAAAACATTCTTAAGTAACTTCAGAGGTATTGAAATTATCTCATGCATAATATTTGACCAAAGCACACTGAAATTGGAAACTAGTAGCAAAAGAGATTGCAAAACCTGCATAAATACATGGAAATTAAATAACAACCTTTTGAACAGCCAATGTGCTACAAATGAGATTGGAGAAGAAATAAAGTAATACTGACAATTCAATAAAAATGCAGAAACAACATACTGTAATCTGTGGGATGAAATGAAAGCTGTCTAAAGAGGGAAATATATAGCAATAAATATTCATATCAAGAAAACAGAATGAGCACAAATAAACAGTTTAATGCTTTATCTCAAGCTTCTAGAAAAAGAAGAGCAAGTCAAACGCAAGGGTCATAGAAGAGAGTAAATTGTAAAGATTACAGCAGAAATCAATGCAATTGAAACTAAAAAATAATGCAAAGAATTATTGAGTCAAAAATCTGGTTTTTTGAGAGAATAAACTAAATTGACAAACCTGTAGTTAACCTTATAAAGAAAAAGAAACAAAAGACTCAAATTCATGCAACAAGGACTGAAAAGCAGGAGATTAAGGATATTGTAAATAGTGTGTCAGGATTCAAAATACACAGTGGGGAGTGCTGCCGCTGGAGCTGCCCTTCCACCAGGAACATCTCGGAAGTACTCTGAAGGCCCCAGCTGCCTGGGACCACCTCCACTGGGACCGCCCTTCCAACGGGATCAGCAGGCAAGCATGCTCCAAGCCTTAGCCTCCTGGGATTGCTGCTACTGGGACTGCCCTTCCACCAGGACCAGCGGGTAAGCACACTACAAGCCTGAGCTGCTGGGACTGCTGCTGCTGGGCCTGCCCTTCCACTAGGAACACTGCAGAAGCCTGCTCAAGGCCTCAGCTGGCTTGGACCACCACTGCTAGTCCTGCCTTTTCACCGGGACCAGTGGGTAAGCACAGCGTTCCACTGGGAACATTGTTGAAGACCACCCTTCCACCCGGAACATCATGGAAGCCCACCTTTCCACCAGGAACATCATGGAAGATGAAACAGGCCTGAGCTGCCTGAGACTGCTGCTGCAGAGCCCACTCATCCACCGAGAACATTGGGATATCTTGCCCTTGCATGAGGAACATCGCAGAAGCTCACTGCAGGCCTGAGATGCCCAGACTGCTGCCACTGGGCAAATCTTTCCACCAGGAACATCAGAATCTTGGACTACAGTGGACTACAGTGCTGGCTGGATGAGACACTCACGAACCCCTCAACCAAACAGAAGACCTCAGCAGGCTCCAGTCAGTGTGGTGAGATTACTCCTCAATAGAGGTTTGCAGTGGGTTAGGAACAGAAGTGAAACTCCCTCCAACTATAAGACCTTGGTGAACTTGGCAAGAGAGTGGGTAACCCCCTTCCTCACACAGAGAACATCAGACAGGTTGAAGAGTGCACCAATATTGACTTGCCCCAATTTAGAGGAAATTAAAAGAACTCATGAGACTCCCCCAGTTGCTCAGTAAGGCCTCAGCTGACACAAATGATATAGCCAGGGAGATCTGGTGACTTGCAACAACCTGAAGATATAATAACAGAAAGAACTAGGAGTTGCCCGACATCAACAATTCTAGGCTAGTTAGCCCAGAAATAATATAGGTCTCACCCAACAGGCATGGTAGGAAGAATTCAGGAGACTGGATCTCCTCTTCATTGTGGTATGCTGCAGTTTGACAAACATCAACCACACAGTAGGACCCTAAAATTCATGTTACAGATAATTGTGACTGTTGGGATAGAAGGACCAGATATTTATCAAAAGGTGAAAATGACTAAGTGAAAAGGCAAAATGCAATCTCAAACATCTAGTTCATCAGGAGCAAGTACAGGTGATAATTAAATAGAAGACTTTAAAAGTCAAACACCAGATATCTCTGAAAAGATAGCAAATGAAGTAAAGAAACAAATGCATGAGGCTATAGAGGAACTCAAATTAGCAATAATGATTATGTAATAACAATGCTTATGTAAAGACAAAAGTATGAACCTCAGTAATGAGTTACTCAACATATCTAGAGAAGAAATAGATAAAGAAAAATATAGGAGAATAAGAAATTGATTGAAACTTTGAATGAACAATGCAGAAAACAAGGAGAATCCATGCAACAAATTCAAAGAGATATGCAAGAAACAAAAAATTGTATTGAAAGCCTGCAAAATGAATGAATCTGAGGATAGAATTTCGGACCATGAGGACAGGATCACAGATAGTGATCATGAAAGGGTAGAACTTATAAAAACAACAAAGCAGCATGAAGTGACAATCCAGCACCTTCAGAATGATACCAGGAGAAACAATGTTAGATTTATAGGCATCAGTGAGGAGGCAGGAGATAACGCAAAGTATATAAGTAAGCTGTTCACAGAAATAATGGCAAGTAATTTCCAAAATATGGGGAAAAAATCTGATATACAAATAAGTGAGGCATATAGAATGCCAAACAGTCATAACCAACATAAATATACACCCAGACATATAATAATAAGATCTCAGACATACAGCATAAAAACAGAATACTAAAAGCTGTTAGAGAAAAGACATAACTCACCTATCAAGGAAAGCCTATTAGAATTACTATAGACTTCTCAGTACAAATCTTCAGGTTAAGATGAGCTTGGAGTGAAGTATTTCAAGCCCTAGAAGAAAAGAACTTTCAACCTAGACTGATGTACCCAGCAAAAACTGTCCTTCAAATTTAATGGGGAAACAAGATATTTCCATGATGAAGAACAACTGAAGAAATTCATATCCACCAAACCAACTTTAGAAAGTGTGCTTAAGAACATCCTAGATAGAGATAAAAATGACTATAATCTCCAGAACAACAGAAAGAAACCACCAAACTGGACAAGAAAGTAAACGAGGGAGAAAAGTAGGAAACAAACAATAGGAACACAAAATGGCAAAGTCAAGCCAGTACATATCAGTGATATCCATAAATGTAAATGGGCTCAATTCACCTATCAAAAGAAACAGATTGACAGAATAAATCAAGAAACAGGATCCCACAATATGCTGTATACAAGAAATGCATTGGACTCAAAAAGAAACTCATAGATTAAAAGTCAAAGGATGGAAAACAGTATTCCATGCAACAGGAACCCAGAAAAAAGCATGGGAAGCAATTCTGTTTGCAGACAATGTGAACTTCAAACTTAAAAGAATTAAAAGAGATAAAGAAGGCCACTACATACTTATTAGTGGAAATCTACAAGAGGAATAAATAACAATTATAAAAATATATGCATCAAATACAGGAGCACCTAACTATATAAGACAAATACTAATGAACATGAAAAACTAAATACACATGAATGCAATTGTAATAGATCTTAACAACCCACTGTCACAAAGAGAAAGATCAACTAGACAAAAAGTCAGCAAAGAAATAACAGAACTGAATCATACCTGTGAATGAATGGACTTAGTGGATATTTACACAGTGTTCTACCAAACAAAATCAGAATATATGTTCTTCTCAGTTGCACATGGGTCATTATCCAAAAAAGATCAGCCCAAAAATAATGGGTAGGATAGAAAAAACTACCAACAACAAGTGCTGGAGAGGCTGTGGTTTTTTTAAAAGAGAATAAAACAAAAGGGCTTTGATCAGATATTATGCATGGGATAATTTCACTATATTTGCATTTCTAGATATTTGAGTTGTAGCATCAGGTTGTTTATTTGTGTTCGTTCTGTCTTCCTGATGTGGGAACTCAATGCAATAAATTTTAATCTGAGGACTGCTTTCATTGCATCCCACAAAATCCGGTAAGTTGTGTCTGTATTTTCATTTACTTGTAAATATTGTTTAATTTCTTCTTTAATTTCCTCTATGACCCACTGATTGCTCAGGAGTGTGTTATTCAGCTTCCATGTGTTTGTAGGTTTTTTGCAATTTCCTTTATCATTAATTTCTAGTTTCACCACACTATGATCCGATAACATGAATGGGAAAATTTCAATTCTTTTGCATTTACTTAAATATGTTCTGTGGGCTAGTATATGGGATATTTTAGAGAATGTCCCATGTACTGCTGATAAGAAGGTGTATTCTGATGTTGTTGGATGGAACACTCTGTATACATCTATCAAGTCCATTTGTTCACAGGTGTGATTCAGTTCTGTTATGTCTTTGCTGATTTTCTGTCTACTTGATCTGTCCTTTTGGGTCAATGGTGTGTTAAAGTCTCCTGTTACAATTTTATTATTGCTTATTTGATTTTTCATTTCTGTTAGTATTTGCTTTATATAGCTGGGTGCTTTGGAATTTGGTGCATATATATTTAAGATTGTTATCTCTTCCTGTTGAAGTTTTCCCCTAACTAGTATGTAGTGACCTTCTTTATCTCTTTAGATCATTCTTGGTTTGAAATTCACATTGTCTGCAAACAGGATTGCCACTCCTGCTTTTTTTTTGGTTTCCTGTTGCATGAAGTATTGTTTTCCATCCCTTGACTTTCAGTCTATGAGTGTCCATTTGGGTTAGATGGGTTTCTTGTAGACAGCATATGGTTGGATGTTGTTTCTTGATCCATTCTGCCAGTCTGTTTCTT